>JAQZBX010019704.1:0-33578 GCA_029593785.1 Cabassous unicinctus | reverse complement strand
CTCTCTTTTTTTCTTTGTTAGTCTAGTGAGGTGTTTGTCAATTTTATTGATCTTTTCAAAGAACCAGCTTTTCGTTTTGTTGATTTTCTCTATTGTTTTTCTGTTCTCATTTTCATTTATTTCTGCTCTAATCTTTATTATTTCTTTCCTTCTGCTTGCTTTGGGATTGGTTTGCTGTTCTTTTTCTAGTTTCTCTAGTTGTTCAGTTAAATCTTTGAGTTTGGCTCTTTCTTGTTTTTTAATACAGGCATTTAGGGCTATAAATTTCCCCCTCAAGACTGCCTTCACTGTATCCCATAAGTTTTGATACGTTGTGTTCTCATTTTCATTTGTCTCAATATATCTACTGATTTCACTTGCAATTTCTTCTTTGACCCACTGAATATTTAGGAGTGTGTTGTTCAGTCTCCACACATTTGCAAATTTACTTTTCTCCTGTCTGTTATTGATTTCTAGTTTCATTCCATTATGATCTGAGAAGGTGCTTTGTATAATTTCAATCTTTTTATATTTATTGAGAGCTGTATTGTGACCTAACATGTGGTCTATCCTGGAGAAAGATCCATGGGCACTTGAGAAGAATGTATAACGCGCTGAGTTTGGATGCAGTGTTCTGTGTATGTCCGTTAGGTCTAACTTGTTTATCATATCGTTCAAGTTCTCTGTTTCCTTGTTGATCTTCTGTCCAGTTGTTCTATCTAATGATGTGAGGGGGATGTTGAAGTCTCCAACGATTATTGTAGAAATGTTTATTTCTCCTTTCAGTTTTGCCAGAGTTTTTCTCATATATTTTGGGGCACCCTGGTTAGGTGCGTAGATATTTATGACTGTTATATCTTCCTGGAGGATCGTCCCTTTTATTAATATATAATGGCCTTCTGTATCTCTTATCACATTTTTGCATTTAAAGTCTGTTTTCTCCGATATTAGTATAGCTACCCCTGCTCTTTTCTGGTTACTAATCACGTGGAGTATCTTTTTCCAACCTTTTACTGGGTCTGAGGTGAGTTTCTTGTAAGCCGCATATGGATGGCTCATGTTTTTTTATCCATTCTGTCAGCCTGTATCTTTTGATTGGGAATTTAATCCATTCACATTCAGTGATATTACTGAAAATGCACTATTTCCTCCATTTTATTCTTTGGTTTTCGTATGTCATCTTGTTTTTGTCTTTTTACTCTTTTGGTTATCCTTTCTGCTTTTCTTACTTCTATACTCTCCTCCAAGCCTCTCTCTCCTGTCTTTTTCTTTCAGGTCCTAAGGCTTCCTTCAATATTTCCTGCAAAGGTGGATTCTTTTTTTGCAAACTCTCTTAGTTTCTGTTTGTTTGTGAATACTTTATACTCACCTTCATATTTGAAGGACAGTTTTGCCGAATAAAGAATTCTCGGTTGGCAGTTTTTCTCTTTCTGTTTCCTAATTGTATCATACCACTGTCTTCTCGCCTCCATGGTTTCTGAAGAGAAATCTGCACTAAGTCTTACTGGACGTCCTTTGTACGTGATTGTTTGCTTCTCTCTTGCTTCTCTGAGAATTTTCTCTTTATCTTTTACATTTGACATTGTGAATAGTATGTGTCTTGGCATAGGTCTATTTGGATTTATTCTCATTGGGGTACGGTGTGCTTCTTGGACATGTAAGTTCATCTCTTTCATGAGAGTTGGGAAATTTTCAGCTATTATTTCCTCAAATACTCTTTCTGCCCCCTTTCCTTTCTCTTCCCCTTCTGGAACTCCCATGACACGTATGTTGCTGCATTTTGTGTTGTCATTCAACTCTCTGAGCCCCTGCTCAATTTTTTCCATTCTTTTTTCTCTCTGTTCTTTTCTCTCTTCAATTTTAGCTGCTCTGTCTTCGGTATCACTTATTCTTTCTTCTATCATTTCGAGTCTGCTGTTGTATGCCTTAAATGTGTTTTTGACTTCACCTATTGTGTCTTTCATTCCCATGAACTCAGTTACTTTTCTGTTCAGGATTTCAAATTCTTCTTTGCATTCGCTCAATGTCTTCTTGATGTCATTTATCTCTTTAACTATATTTTCTTTCATCTCATTAATTTGATTTTGGAAATTTGTGCTCATCTCACTGATTAGTTCTCTCAAATTCCGCATCTCTTCTGGGACTTTGATGTATTCCTTTTCTGGGGCCATGTCTTCTATTTTCTTAGTATGGCTTGTAATTTTTTGCTGGTGTTTAGGCCTCTGGCTAGGTTGTATTTTACTTAGATGCTCTATCTCTTTCTCTTTTATAGGGTTTTAGTGGCAGGAGGCTGTGAGTTACCACAGCTCTTTGATTTTTGGCTCAAACTTGATTGTTAGGATTGTCCTGCTGGTTGCTCAAAACTGGGCACTGGACCCAATAATTGGTTGTAGAGTCATTTCCTAGGGCCTTGGGCAGGGAGGCTATAGAGGCCAGGAAAAGCCTCTCCTATTTAATTTTCTTATGTGCACTTCCTTGGTCTGCCAGGAGATGGCGCTCGTTGGCAGCTTGCAATTCAATGCCTGGTCGGAGGGTATTTGTTGTGACACAGACCAGATCAATGTGGTAGATCTTCCTGTCTGGGGGCTAAGAGCCTTGTAATTTAAACTTTCTGAGACAGTTCTACAGTCTTCTCTGGCAGCCCCCTCCCTTTTCCCAGCTAGGAAATATTTCCACTCCCCTCTGAATCCTCAACAATCAGTCCCTGTTAGTAGAGGAGGAGATTGGGAGGTTTGTATATCTTTAGACCCTTGCAGGCTCCAAGGCAAACAATGGCGCAGCCCCACCTGGCCTGGAAGGACTCTCCGGACAGGGCAGACCAAACCTGTGAGTCAAAAGCAGGGTCAGCCCCAGGCTCTCTCTCCCCTCCCCTGTGGAGTCCTCAACAATTAGCCCAGGCTAGAAGAGAGGGAGGTTGGGAGGGTCAGATTTCTCCCATCCTTCCTAGGCTCCCAGGGCAAACCGCCGTGTGGAAGGGTCCGTGGGGCTCCACAGCCCAAATTTGCAGGTCAGAACCTGAGTCAGCCTAAGGCTGTGTCCCTCTCTCTCCCTTTTCCTGGAGTGGTAGATACCTGGAGCCCCCTTTGTCTGTAGTCGCAGGCCCAGAGGCCCGAGAAATTCTAAAGAGTGTGGCGGAGGGTGCCGGCAGCCGGCTGGTTCCAGCTCATGGTTCTGTCGTCGCAATTTCCCTCTTTTGTCCCTCTCTCCTCTGGGTGGTGTGCAGCCTTCACCTGCTGTCCTAAACCCTAGAAGATCTTTATCAGGGCTGTTTCAACCTGTCCTCTAGCTATTTTTCTGGAGAAGAGATTCCTGTGTCTTACTAGTCCGCCGTCTTCCCGGAAGTCTCTATTCTCCATCTTATAGAAATTATCTCAAAGTTCTCTTTCCTTTCTCAGAGGGCAAAAGAACTCCAATCAGTTCTTCTAAACCAAAAAGATTATTTTCTAAAATAAATGTTATTGGAATAGTTTTAGATTTATAGAAAAAGTATGAAGATACTACAGAGAGTTCCCATATACTTCTCACCCAGTTTCTCAGATTATTGATATCTTACATTAGTATGGTACATTTGTTACCATCAATGAACCAATATTGATATATTATTAATAGAAGCCCATACTTTGTTCAGATGTCCTTAATTTTTACCTTAAGCCTTTTTTTCTGTCCCAGATCCCATTCAGATTACCACATCACTCCTAATCAGTTTTGGGTTTAAATAAACTTGAAAAAATAATCTTAATAAAGTTTCTTAGCAACTCTAAATTAGACTCAAAGAAAAATAAATATATATATGTGTGTGTGTATGTGTGTATTTTTTAAAGTCTTAGAAAACAAAACTTCTACCTTTCATGGGATTAATGCTCTGAGAAGGACTTTCAGTATCATGCTTCTAGTCATCTATTTTACTACTAAAGACACACTCAAAAAGCAGGTGGGCTCTTGCCCACCTTCCCACAGCTGATCCATGATGGAGTTGGGGCTGGAACCCTGGATACACATTTTTGAACACTCCATTTTTAAAATAATGTCCAACATTATGAGTCCTGCCATCCAAAAGTGGAAGGCAGAAAATTTTCACAGCTGAATTAATAGATTATTATTAATATGCTTTCCCCTAGTGACACTTGGGTGTGGACAGTAACAGTGTGAGGAGATGACAGGTCTGGAAATAGAGTCAGCTGGTCCTTCAGGCAGGTGATGTTGGGACTTCCATCATCCACTCTCTCATAGGGACAGGGGCGATGGCAGGGTTTATAGTAGACAAGCCCACACAACGAGTTTGTGCATTGTCTCAGGCTGCACACCATTAGAGTCCCAGTCCTGGCCATCCTAAATGCATGGCATCGCCTAATATCCTTTAGTAAATTCCTTCTCTTTAACTAAGTGAAGGTATTGTGTATTTGTAAACCAAGATCAGGCCAATAAAATTGGAAATCTCAGAAAACCTTCCCACAGATAATTCTATTTATTTCCACCACACAACTGGTCTCTGCCACGTTGGATTCATAGCAAATGGTGATAATTTTGAGGCTTGCCTTTTTCCTTCCACTCCACTTAGCCTTAAAGGGGAAATGCAGGAAGAAGGGAAAATGTCTCACCTTCCCAGGTAGATTTTCAGGTTATTGTAAGCTAACTCCTGAATGGTCATGAGCACTGCGTGGGTGGTGGTACTCTGATGGGGAGTGACAAACAGAGATCTAGGTCAACCAGTCAAGAAGAAGTGTTTATTATGACCAGAAATCAGGTGGTGGGACAGAGGCACTGATGGATACTACATGTTAGACATGAACCTGATGCCATGAATTCAGATATCCAAGTTAGTTTGAGTCAGAATGACTCAAAGGTCTAGAATCCAGGAGAGCCAATTAGCTCAAGTCATAACAAATCAAAACCAGGAGACATAAACTTATTATTGAGCAGAAGACAGTCTCAAATTGGGGCCCTTTATGCATTTCCTGTCAAGGAATGGTCTCTAGATCAGGCCTTTGGAAAATATAGAAGTGCAATATCTGCAGGTGGTAGATATTAGTGTGTATCCAGTATCTCCCAAGAGAGAAACCCATCACTTTTTACTCCTTCTTCCCTTATTCTCCACTGCTTTTCATCTAATCAATCACCAAGTTTGCTTAAGATGCCTCTTTACTATCACTTAAGACCAATGTTTCCTTTCAATCCCTACTTGCTATCCAAACTATGACAATGCTTTGTCTTATTTAATTATTTGCATGGACCTATTTTTGTTTTGTCTGCTTTTTACAGGAAAAAATCTTTGCTAGTTTGTAATTTGCTTTGAAGTAAGTAGTAAAGAAGTTGCCTCTATTAATTTCTTTCTCCTAAAGGCCTGCCAGTTGTCCCAATACAATGTATTGAATAATCAGTGTTTCCCCACTGCTTGCAATGCGGTTTTTATCATATCCTAACTTCTTATATGGACTTGGCTCTAATTTGCATTCTCTTCCATTCTTCATTTTGCCAATTTCTGTCAATCCTTATTCTAATTGCAGTACATTCATAATATATTTTAATGGATGGCATTAAAGTTGTATTTCCATCACTCCTACAATTTCAGAATTGTTTTTCCTATTGTTATGTATTTATTTTCAAGATTAACTTTAGAAAAATTATGTCAATTTAAAAATCATTGGGATTTCAATTGGAAGTGTATTGAATTTGTACATTGTTTAGGATAATTGTTGTCTTTACAATACTGAGTTTTCCTTCATCTCAATCTAGATAAGATTTGTTTGGGTTGAAAGAGATTTTCTTTTGCTGCTTTTTCTATGAGGAAGTTATTGGTTTTATATATTTATTTAGTAACTGATAAATTTACTGGACTCACCTATTGTATGCAATACTGATTCAATGTATGTTGTTAGGTTTTCCAGAGATGCAATCATGACATTTTCATGAAATATCCATTTTCTACCTCCCTCAGAACTTGAGTTCAAAAATAGAAAACATAAAAGAAAAGTATAACCACATAAAACAAAAAAGTTGAAATGTGAAAGTTAATAATTATATTAGCTTTCTACTAAGAATTATGACAAGTAATAATTTTTTTTAAATCTGAACAAAAAAATGAGCAAAGAGCACAAATATGTAATTCCCAAAACACAAATCAAAAAATAGCTAAGCAATTTGAAAAGACATTCAACCCCACAGGTAATGAAAATAATCAAAATGAAAGATTTTTAACATATCACATTTGTAAAAATTACAAATATCAGTATTAGTAACTGTGAAGTGAAAGGAGAAAGGTACTCTTATACAATGCTGCAGGTTATGTAATCTGATTTAATATGTTTGGAGGAGAATCTGTCAATCAGATACAAAATTTATATTATACATCCCTTTAACCCACATTTCCTCTTCAATTATTTTTTCCCTACAATTTATTCAAGAAAGTGTATAATAATATATGCTATATATGGATGTTCAACACAACATTTTTATAAGAGCAAAAGTTAAATGTAGGTCCATAAGGGATTGGTTAAATTAATGATAGTACATGCATATAACAGAATACTCTATAGTCACTTAAATAATAGTGTAGAGCTATATTTACTCACGTATAAAAGCATTCCAAACATTTTATGCAGCAATAAAATAGAATGTTTATTATAATCTTATTTCTTTAAAATTATTTTTATATTTATACACTCATAAGTTTTTAAAATTGCCACCCCTGCTTAAAATCAATTTAATGTCTTTTCACTAGGAAAACCATTCAAACGTTTTATTGTGGTCCACGATCCATCACCACCACCCCGGCTGCTCTGGCCAAATCAGGCTTTTCTCTACCTCTCAGTCTTAAGGCACAGGGGGCTCCCTCACTAAATGCAGCCCTGCCTCACAGGTGCCTTCAGTCCTGCGGCCATGCCAAGCTCCTTCTCACTTCTGTACCTTGTACCGGCTCCTTCCTCTTCCTGTGCCATTCTTACCTAGCTCACTACATCTTTTAGATCTCAAAGTATTATTATTGTTAATCAAAGCCTGCTTTGCCCACTCTATGGAAACCTCTCCAGTCTGTATCAGTGTTCGCTTTTTGTTCCCTACACAGTGCATATTTCAACTTGTAATTGCTTATTTGCTGAATTGTTTCCCTGTTTATGATCTACGTCCTTTGTATGAAACAAAGGACCATACATTTCTCATTCTTCATTGCTCGACACGTATTAGTCATTTTAAAAAAATGTTGCTAAATGAATGAATATACGTGAAGAAATATCTGTGGATATTCTCTAAAACATTAAGAGAACTTATACCTGGGTATTCGAATTTCCAGTAATTTTAAATTTCTTCTTTATATACTTCTTATACATTTCCATATTGATTTTATAATTATTCTATATTTCCAATTATGAAAATATATGTTCACTTATTTATACATAAGTAGATACATATATGAACAAAATATATATGTAGAGAGTGTACATATGTGCAAGTGTATCCTAGTTTTAAAATGTCCATCTGATTATATGCCTTCATAGTTAGGAGGTATTAGTTTGGAATTTCATACAAAATACATTGTAAACACCTTAGCATGACATTAAAGGCTCTTTATGTAAGCATCCCCTTCCTGGATGATACATTGGACTCATACATCTCTGAGCTCTTGTTCATGGTCTACCTTCTTCTGGAATGTCTTGTCTGGAGAACCCTCGTTTTATTTCTATCAATAGGATATCATTTAGCAACGTATAGAGTTAGTTCCTAGTCACCTGCACAGCTGATTCGACCTGTGGAATGTGAACTCTTCAAGGCCTGGGACCTTGTCTGGTTCAACCTTTGATCTGCAACCTAGATAGTGGCATATAATAGACGTCAAATATTTTTTGAATCGAGTAAGTTGCAAAATAATTTTACAGAATATTCTAGTTGCTATGTTTTTATAATGGATTACTCTCAAAATTAGTGGCTTAAAAGTAATAACAATTTTATTGTATTTCTCCATTTCTCTGGATCAGGAATTCAGGAAGGCTCAGGGTCTTTCATGTGATTCTAGGCAGAGAGTAGGTAGAGCTGGAATCGTGAGTGGAGCAGAGAGCAGCTGTCTGATTATCTCTTTTTTTTTCATGTAGTCTCAGGGACTCTATATGTTGTCTCTCTGTGTGTACTAGTTTGGGCTTCCTTACAAGATAGCAGCTTCAAGGCAGTAGAGGACTCCAAAGGCAAATGCCCCAGCTAACATGGGATGGACGCTTCAGCGCCTTTTATGATCTAACTTCAGAAGTCATGCAGGCCACATCCACTGCTTCCTATTGGTTAAGAGCAAGCTCCTAAAGCCAGCCCAGATTTTAGGGGAGGAGCCATAGACCCCACCTCTCAATGGAAGGAGTATCAAGGAATTTGTGGAGATATTTAAAAATCACTCAAGAGAGTCTAATAAGCCCTACCAAAGCCCTTACACACAGTCGGCACAACCCAGCTAAAGGTTTAGATGGGTGTTTCACAGGCAGAATTTAGGAAATGTTAATGCAGAGCTATGTTACTTGCTTAAACTGTTTGCATCCTCCTTGAAAACATGTCTGCAGCCTGTTCAGGGGAAAACAGACCCAAGTAAAAAACTCTGGATGTGATAAAGATTCAGTTTTGATATTGATAATTTACAACTGATGTAGAAGTGGCTAATTTCTGCTTTTATCAAACAGTTGTGCATCTACCTTAGATGCACAGAAATCAAAGAGGTCTATGAGTTTAAGAAGTCCTTCCTTGGATCTGGAGGAGGCTACTCTGGTAGATATTTTTAAGTCCCCAAAACACAGTGCATATCCTTTAAATGGAGGGGTAGACATTTTAGAGCTTCAGGAATCAAAAAGTGTCTATGGGCTCTTTTCTCCATCCTTCGTACCAGAGACAGGGTTCAGGCAGCTAGAAGGAAAGCAGGTCTTTCTGTGGTAAAAGGGAGATACCACCTCCTGGTAGGAAATCAGCCAAATGTGGAGGTTCAGAAAGGCAAGAGGGACTTGAAGAATAGAGAATGAATTAGAAGCTTTTATTATGGCTAATGGATGACTCAAAGGATGGCATATGTCCCGTCACATTTTTGTACATATAGATAAACATTTATGCACTTGCCTTTTGGAGGGCTATCCCATGAACAGGAGAGTCAACAAACAAACATTTGCTGAACTCTTATTTGTGTGAGGCCCTCAACTTGACTCAAATTGGCTGCTGAGAACACATGGTTTGGCTGGTCAGAGAACCAACTGACATGGGTTGAGTATGGAGGCTGGATGCTCAGCTGAATGAGAGAACACAGAATAGCCTGTGATGCTGAAATGAATATCTGAACAAGTTTTTCTCATTCCTAACGGTTGCTGCCCTGTTAACAACTTAACTTAATATCTCATTTAATTTTATTTTCTTCATGTGAAGGTGATTTATTAAATTTATAATGCAATGAAGTATTTAGTTATAAAAATCTGGCATTCAGAGAGATGAAGCAATTTGCCCAAGGTTATACAACATGAATAGTGACTATGTGAGACAAACATAGGCCTGTTTTTACTTTCAATTGTTTGCTCTTCCCATGATAACATACCACTTAGAGCTCTTGGTATCTCACAAAAAAAATTCTGGCACTATTTGTATGCAAAAAAGGATGTGAATAGATCAGGTTTTCTTTCTCCTCCCTCCCTCCCTCCTTCCCTCCCTCCCTCCCTCCTTTTCTTCCTTCCTTCCATCCCTCTCTCCCTTCCTTCCATCCTCCCTTCCTTCCTTCCTTCTTAATTTAAGCAATGGCATTGTAGAATGGAAAGAACATATGAATTTGAGTTCTGTCTTCACTATTCTTCAGCACTGGATCTTTGAATAAGTCACTCATCTTACTTTTTGATCCTATTTCTTCATCTTTAAAAGGGAGATAATAACCCCTTCTCTACTTATTCCATGAGATTATTATGAGATTAAGGTAAAACATTGCATAAGAAAGCACACTGAACACTGGTGACTCCAGGCCTTTCTCCACATAAACCCAACAACACTTGGCCATATAAACACCTGATGGATTCCTTTCTGGCCCACAGACACTTTTGGGTCTTGTGTATGTAAAGATGTGTTGAAAGACATCCCCTATTGCATGGGTGACCTCCATGCTTAAAATCATGAGCTTTTACAAGAGCTGGTTTCACTTTGGATTAGATTTGAGAGCCTTTGGAATCCAAGAAGGGTGGCATACCATACACAGTGTGTGTCTTGTGGTAACTCGGGATGAGGATGGCTTGTCCTTCACTTGCTTCACCATGGACCCAGGCCTCTATTCAATGATATGAATTTGCTGGACCTGCTGAGACAGAGAAAGAAACACAACAAAAGAGACAGAGAGACAGAAAGAAATGGGGGGTACTGGAAAAATTAATCTATTCATTCATTACTCACACAGTTATTCATTTATATGGCAAACATTTATTGAGTGATGGTGAACAGGGTGTGAAGTACCCAGATGAAAGAACAAAAACTCAGGAAGAAAGATAAATGAGGTGCAGTCCCCAGCTAGGGCACAATCTCCTATACAGTACTGGAGATATACATGGAAAGAGAGGAATCTAAAAAATTTTGTCACAGTAATATGCACTCTTGGAACTACTGCATTGCCGGGCTGGGTTTTGGTCTTGTTGGCAGTAGGAAATTCAACCTCGAGTCAGAAAGTAATATAAATCCAAGCATGCCCCTCAGGATTCATACAAAGTAAAAAACTGGGGATATTAGACATTAAGTGCAAATGAAATGAATAAGCCATACAAGTGGTAAATGAAGACAAGCGATATGAAGCAGGGGCCTGAGCCTCACCATCAATGGATGTGAAGCTCTGATAGCCAAAGTAGAGTCGTTTGGAAGTAGATTGTGCTGACCTAAAGATTTAGGGACAGACACATACAAAGTTCTGTGGACACAGAACAGAAAGTGATATTTGCACTGGGTTTTGAGAGCTCCAGTAACAGCTCATGGTTACAATTGTTTGATAGAGGTCATACATACAAGTTTTCCTGGTATAGAAGTAGAGACCTGGAATATCAAGCAAGTGGTAAGCATTCTATGGAAAATACGCAATTAAATTCAGGGAATCATGACCTGGGTATTCATCAACTCTTGTCTATTTCTGAGATAATCTGGATTCTAACTCACAGCTAAAGCAAAGAGCCATGGAGAAAGGGGATGAGTGCCAGATCTCCTCCTGTGCAGGAGCTTGGTAGCAATTAGAATGTTCCCCTTCAATGCACAAAAGTTTCCTGGGGAAAAGCACCTCAGATGGGCCAATAGGACATTTACTGGTAAAAGACGAGTGATGGGAAGGGCCAGCCCTTTGAACTGGAAGTTGTTAGGTTTTGCTCGCTGGGAAGAGTGAGATTATAAAGGTGGGGGATACTAGGGTGTAGTATGGCATTCCGCTTAAAATCACAGATGCACCCAGGAACCTAAAGGCCACTTGTTGGAGACAGGAAATGAGCCCGTATGGGGATATAGAGTCTGCCCTGGATCTAGAATGCAGAGCTGGTTATCAAAAAATAGCAGAGGGAATACGGAAGAATGGGAAGCCAAGCTTCTATTGTTAGAATAAATAGCAATACATCATTTTAAAGGAAGCATTTCTTTTTAAACTGGTAGGATTAAAAATGCAGAAAATGAATTGGAGCTTGGATTCAGATACAGGCTGGATAGGGTGATTTTACAGGGAAATTCTGAAATGTCCTTGAATGCCTCTGCACGTTTCTTCCCATCTTAAACACAGCTGAGAGCAGGTGCCTGAGGGTGGCTAGAAAAAGACAACAGCTACATGAGTGCCCTAGAGGGACATGAGCAGAAGGAGAAGAAATTGTACCCATCGGAGATCAACGACCCAGGGATTCAGGAGGGTCCCTGCAGTGTCCCAAGAACCTGGGAGGAGGCAAACTTCCTGCTCTCTTGGAGCTTCCCACGACACAGCTGCGGTTCCCTGGAGCGCCCATTCTCATCTTACAACACGGAGGCATGGGGTGTGCCACTAGTCTTCCTGAGATGGTGTTTCACACTCTCCACTCTCCACTTGCAGCCTCAGCAAACCATTTAAATGCTCTCTGCCTTGGGTTCTCGTTCAGTAAAATGAGGCCGATCCTCCGTTCCCTCCAAGAATGTCAAGAAGATCAAAAGAGGCCAGGTGAAAAAGCATAACAGCTTGCCAGCAAGTACCAGATTGACAAAATCGCTGGTCTTTTCCTCTGTCTTGTTGCCTCTTTTTGCAACATCATGCTGAATTAAAGTTGCAGTCTTTGAGAAATACAGTTCTGAGAATCCCCATCTGCGTTTTCCCAGGGACTTGATGCAGGCTTCAAGGTCGGGCCTTCCTGCATGGAGCAGCCCTGACACTTGAGATGCAACTGTGCCTGGGATTCTCTGCAGCCTGAAGGATGGTTTTGCTCCGTGCTGGACTGGAGCACCTCTTTCACAAGCCACATATAAGACAATTCATATAAATATATTTCCCATCACAATATTACCAGGACTGTGGGGTTTCATTTGCATGCCCCTGACGAACTCATTATGAACTATTTTATCTCACCTTTTCTGTCTGTCCCCAGTTAATTGGGTCCTATGGTATTAAGCTGTCTGAAAAGGCAGTTTCCGCTCCTGAATTTCAGTTTGACTTACACGTGAGTTGGCGCTGATAAAGTGATGATATATGCAGATAGCAAGCCCAGGAAACTTCCTGGAGGCCTTATCTCCTACCTTCATATCTTTTAAGTGAACTCTTTGAGTTTTTATCTGGCTATGCACTGTGCATAAATACTCAGTACACACCTAAAACCACCTCCTCTCCTCATTAAGTTGACTGAATTCCAACTTAGCCATCAAGATGCTCTGTCCCGGTGAACATTTTGCCCTGTCGCCTTTTTGTTTCCAGCTGTCAGTTTGAAAAAACAATGGCTGCCTATCTGCTCTTCTCATCTTGCAGCATCGGCAGAACTATCGGGGGTGCTTCCTGTTTGCAGAAGACATGCCATTGCCTTCCACCAGAGGTGCCGCAGCTGCAGAACTGGCAAAGTGCAACAGATGACTGGTGGGGGCTTCAGCACGGGATTTTGCTACCTAAAAATACAGTTAGGGCAACTGTGCTCCAGGCACCTTCAGTGAATGAGCAACAACCAGGACAAAGAAGCTCCGCAGAGAGCCCGTGTGGAAGATGAGCCGGAGAATCTGTAAGAAAGACGGGAGGGGGATCCTGAATCTCTCAGGCCCACACCTCGTATAGCTAGTGAAAAATATGTCTCATTCCCAATTCTGGTAACATTCCAGCCATTATTCTCCATCTTTCTTTAATTTGTTTTTTTTTTAATTTTCATGAAATGCTTTGTCAGAGAGCTTGCTGAAATCCAGGTATATCTGTTCCCTTCTGTTGAACCTCTTGAAGCCTCTTTCCTCCCCTTCATGGAGCTTGCTCATTCTAGTTCATCAATGCCCAGTTAATATGGCATCTTCCTTTCCTACTTCCACAGCCTCAGCTTAGAGAATGTGCCCTTCACTTGTTCCCACGCCCACTCCCCTACACTTAGCCTCGTCCTAACAGATACCATGTTAACTTGTGACTATTGACTCCCTTCTATTTTCCTATCTGAAGTTAGTCCTCTAGTTTATTCATCTCTGCATCCTAGATACCTGGCACCATTCCTTACACATCATAAGTTTTAAATAAAGCTTTGTTGACAAATGAACAAATACTTGGACGAAAGCTGGATGGATGAACAAGTGAACAAGGAAACAAAGGGATGATTTGCACTGAGTTTCCTGCTTCACCATTAACTCTGTCAAAAGAGAAATAAGACAATACTTTAAACACAATATCACTTGGAAAACACTGACATCTGTTCATAAAAATCTATGAATCTGAGTCTCTCTGTGCAACAGTTGAAAGAAAGAAAAATCCATATACTTTGGTTAGGCAGTTTCTATGTAATGCCAAATGTATATATGGAAATGCCCTAAGATCATTTTGGCATTTGACCTTTTCTTTACAGCTGGATCTGATCTGTAACCGACCCATCAGTGTTTTGCATGAACAGTTAATTCCAGTTAATACTTGGAATTTGTGTTTAGTAGGATCCGTGCTTCAAAACCCTATGTGCATGTAGGGTGTGGGCATCACGGCTCCCATTAAATGAAAAAAAAAAATGGAAACAGAAATGAACTCAAGAGCAACATCTATGGAGCTTGTTGGTACATTTACAGTAATCGGCGTCCACTGAACCCTGAGGGGTAAGCCAGCCACTTCAACAATTAGATAAAGGCCTCTGCTATTCTCATAGCAATTAAGTAAAAATATCACAGTAAACACGTACCTCAGGGGGATAAAATCCCCTCCATTTGAATTACGCTTTCAGTATTTTAATAAAGTAAGCATTCACTGATCAGCTCTAGAAAAGAAATTTGTTGTGAGATTGACAGATATCTTTGGAAATGCAACAGAAACTTGCTTACTGAAAGGAGAAAGCGGGAAGTTGTCTGGCTAAACGGACACCTTTTAACAAGGATGATTGGAGAGCTTGTGTCTCTCCAGAACCATTTCTTCTCAAGCTGTCTTTTGGCCAACCTTGGGAATCTACAAAAGCCAGCTATTGGCTTTCAGTCTTTATATGGAACGAGGTTTCAGTAAGTGTATTTATTATGCACAGAACCTTTTATTTTTTTATTTATTCATACACCCAATCTTTCATTCATTCATTAGGCAAATATTTTTGAGTACTTCAAGCAGTTGGCTGGACACTTAAGATGCTATGGTGAGCAAAAATGACATATTTCTGGTCATTATGGAGCTTAGATAGAAAAGGTGAAGCAATGCATATTAAAAATAAAATCACACGATTAATAAATAGAATCACACTATGCTGCAGAGGTCAGTGTCATAGTATAACAACAGGGCTTGACTTAATCAGCGAGCCTGGGACCAACTTCTCTGAGATGATGATATGTTTCCTAAGAGCTGAAGGATAAATAATGTAATAGGCAACCAAGTGGCAAAGCAGTGTTCCAGGCAAATAGGGCAGCATATGTGAGGACCCTGGGGGGAAGAAGTTTTATTTTACTCATATATCATTCATGCATGCACTAAATGTCTTTTGAGCACTAAATAGTTCTCTGACACAGAGCTGTCCCAGCCTTCAAGGGTCATTGACTGGTAGGGGCACACTCAGAAGGACCAGGACTGGTCTCGGCCTCAGGAGGGCCACAGTTGAGTGGGGAAGACAGAGGAAACAGGCAGAGTTCCAGTCTTGGGGCTACAGTGGTGTCTTGGTTTGCCATGCTGCTATGACAAGCATCACAAAATGGGTTGGCTTAAAAATGGTAATTTATTGGTTCATCCAAAATCAGATATCAGCAAGTCTATTTTCTTCCCCTGTAGACTGTAGTGTTTTGGCTCCAGCTCCTGCAATCCTTGGAGTTCCTTGGCTTTCCCATCATATAGTGATGTCGACTCTTTTTCTCACTTCTGTGACTTCTAGGTCTTCTTTTTAAGGCCTCCAGTAATCCAAATTAAGACTCACCCTCGTCCAGTGGAGCTACACCTTAACTAAAATAGCATCTTCAAGAGATCTTATTTACAAAGGGTTCACACCCACAGGACTGCAGATTAAGATTAAGCACTTGTCCCCCACCCCAGGGTTCATAACTCATCCTATCACATTGAGAGTTATAACAGCATTTCTGTCTTCATGGAAATTAGGGTGCCCTGCATATATAGACAGAAACTGAAATAACTTAATATGACACTGTCTCTGGGCATGGTGATGCCATGCCAGTCAGATCCTACATGTTGCAAGTGTCAGCCCCTAGGGGTTCTTACTGAGCAGATTCTAGTGTCTTAGCTTTTGTTAATATGGTGCAGTTAAGAGTCTTAACTAAACCGAGCTAAGAGGGTGGGTGAATATAAGCATGACATCCTGAAGTGGAGAATAAGTATGTCCCAGCACAGATGGTGACAATTTATGTGCTAAGAAGCCCTGAGGACCCAACAGGGGACTATTAAACTGATTCCCCATGGAGGCTCAGTGGTTACCAACTTGACCTGGCCCCTGGGTTATAACTGTGGTATTAAATCTTGAAAGAAAATAGTGTTCTAGCCCAGTCCTCCTAGACTTCAGGTTCTTCTTCTCAGCCATTGATACAGTCATAAAAAGTGGAGTAACAATTTTGGCATCCTTTTTCTGTAAGAATTCAGAACAAAATCAAAGCATGTTTATGGGTGGCAGTGATTAATGCTGGCCATTCTCCAAGCCGGTCCTCACGGTTGCAGGGCTCTGTTGACCATTGTCCCCTCTTCAGGCTTCCCTTGTGGGTACAAACCCAGCATCAGCTTTGCTAAACTTTTCTATTTTGACCCCATTGTGCCTGTCTCTTAAGAAGAATGCCAAGATTGCAGTGAAAACAAATGACAAAACTAGCTAACGCTTCCTAAGATTTTATGACATGTCAGTTACTGCTCCAAACACATCCTTATATTAACTATTAAATCTTCACAATCATAAGATAACATAGGTATTAGTATCATCCCTATTTTAGAGATGAAGGAACCGAGGAAAAGAGGTTAAATAACTTGCCAATGTCACACAGCAGGTAAGTGAGGAAGCTGGGAATTAAGCCAGGTGGTCAGAAGCCAGAATGTGCATTCTGAACATCCCCCCAAGGCTGCCCTGCAGATGGAACGCTGGCCAGCATCTACGATTGACCCTAGGGCCCTGGTTTATGCAAGATTGGATTGTGAGAGCCTGCTGCTCATTTTAGTTGGGGCTTTTTTAGCTGTTAGGAAGAGATTCATTCAAGCGAGTTTAGGGGGGAAGGTGTTGGATGTTTTAATAATGAATACAATTTTGGGGGAAAAAGAATCTCTCAGATAACCAGGAAGAGGAGTAGTTATTGGCCTTACCACCCCTACAGCTGGTGCTATATCTGGGTCCATGGGGGTTTCAGGCACCTGGGCAGGGGAATTTATAGATCTATGCTTAAAAGCTGTGCCACCAGGCCCCATACATTCCCCCTTTGTCTGCTACCCCCTGACCACTTAGAATCATGCCTAGAACTCTCTATTCTGTACTCATTGTTTTTTCTTATTCCCAATTGCTGATCCATCCCAACTCTGGGGCATTCATTGCAGCACAGAGGCTGTTGACGACCCATCCCATGTCTGCTCAGTTCATCTCTGCATCCTCCTACAGCCTAGATAGACAGGTAATCTTGAATTCTGACAGCATCTCTCCTCAAATGCCACTATCTCTCTGTTTATGGGTTTGAGGGTATCTCCAGGTGGGCACTCACTCAGCTACCTGCAGGGCAGGCTTAAGGGAAATGTAACACTTCCAGAATCCCCTCCACCAATTAGGGTCAGAAGTTAGTAGATAAATACCTCAGTTCCTTGCAAGTGTGATGCATGACACATGGCTCCTCAGAGGGCGATCAAGAGGAGGTGGACTGGTGAGAGGATTTCAGGGAGGAACAGCATATAACCAGAAGCAAGTGGGAAAGGAATGGACATTAATTATACATTTATTTTGGGCCAAGAATTTACAGAGTCATGATGGTATCTTTATAGACCAGGAAGCTGTCGCTTTGAAGCTAGTGCCTAAGATTCCCATACTCAGTATGTGGAGGGGAATCAATCTATTTCACTATAAGTCTTTATTTCTTTTTCCTGTAATACCAGGCATGAAGGATAGACAAGGCCAAATGTCAATAACTCAATAGTTGCAGGTATCCAATAGATTCAAATTAATACCTAATAGCACTTTCAACTGAAAATAAGCAGGTAAGCAGGGCAGACATGCAAGAGTCTATTTTGCACTGCAGTGAAGATACAGGATACTTTTGCCATATTATCTTAGAAAAAGCAGCCAAATTCTTTGTCATGGAATTGGCAAAGCCCTACCCTAGATCTGTCAATGAACAGCAATTTGGCGCTTAAAGAGCATTCAAGACTTTGAGGGAAAAAAACACCATTCGCCTAAAGCCTGATGGTTTCAGTTCTGAATAGTTAACAGTAATAGTGTAATATTTTTGCAGCAATGGTAAAGAAGATATTATATCAGTTCTAAGGGACAACAATAGGGGGTATAAGTGAGTATGGGTGTATTAGTCTTCCAAAAGGGTGCTGATGCAAAGTACCAGAAATCTGTTGGCTTTTATAGAAGGTATTTATTTGGGGTAAATGCTTACAGTCCCAAGGCCATGGAAAGTCCAACTGAAGGTACCATAAGACGTAATTTCTCATCAAAGTCAGCTGCCACGTGTTGAAGCAAGATGGCTGGCAATCTCTGCCTGGTCTTTCAGGGCTTCCTATATGAATCCCTGGCATGGGGCTAGTTTATTTCTGGACCTTCTCAGCTGCTCAGCTGTTCTGTTCTCTTCAGCTGCAAACTATCAGGCAAATGGCTCATCTTTCCTCAGGGGCCCCAGGATCAAACATGATAGAGCTCTCTCTCTCACTTCTTGTGTCTTCTTGAGTGAGTGTCCATTTATATAGGACCACCAAGGGGGCGGGGACTCAACCTGAGTCACGCCTTACTGATGTGATTGACTCAAGCCCTAATCTTAGCAGGTAATTTAATCAAGGGCCCTGTGGCAGTTTGATATTATTTATGAATTCCAAAAAGAGATATTGATTATGTTGGTAAACTGGTCTGTTCCTCTGGACATGGTACCCTTTGATTGTATTAGATTCAACTGAGATTTCTTTGATTAAATTATGTTAAGATTAGGGCTTTGATTCAACCACATCATTAGGGCGTGCAGGGTTGAGTCCCCACCCCCTTTGTTGGCTGACAAAACAGACTCTTACACAGAAGTAGACACACAGAGAAGTAGATACACAGAGAAGAAGAACACAGAGGAAGAAAGTCAGCACATTAGACATGGCAGAGGCCCTGGGAGGACAGATGAGTCTGAAATGAAAGTCTACAGCTGACATTGTGAAGAGAACAGAGAAGCTGAGCCCAGAAAGAAACAAGCCCTGGGGAGAAAGAAGAGCCTTATGCCAGCCTACAGCTGAGATCTGAAAGAACCTGGGACCATGGAGCCTTAAGAGGAAGAAGGAAGGCTGAAACCTCACAGACATTGTCCACCATCTTGCATCAACACATGGCAGCATAGTTTGGTTAGAAATTACTTTTTATGGTACCTTGAGTTGGACTTTTTTTAGGCCTTGTGACTGTAAGCATCTACTCCAAATAAATGCCCTTTATAAATGCCAACAGAGTTCTGGTACTTTGCATCAGCACCCCTTTGGCTGATAAATACAGGCCCCACAACTGAATCTAATATAATCAAAGGGTATCACACCCAGAATAGATTAGTTTGCAAACAAAATCTTTCTCTTTTTGGGATTCACAAATATCTCAAATTGTCATAATGGGATTTTTCCTTTTGGAGTAATGAAAACATTGTAAAATTGATCAAGGTAATGACAGCACAACTCTGTGATAAATAAGAGAGCCACCAAGTGTACTCTTTGAATGGATTCTACAAAGCATTGGACTGTATAACACAATGAGTCCTGTGGTAGAAGTTGAATTGTGGTTAACAGAACAAATATGAAACATTCTCTCATGAACTATAACAGGTATTTAATACAGGTTGTTAATAACCAGGTGGGTTGGGGGGAAAATACACCAAATGTAAGATGTTTGATATAGTTGGTAGTAATATTTTGACAGTGTTCTTTCATAGTTTGAAACAATTGTTTCACAACAATGCAAGATGTTAGTGGTAGGATGATGGATGGGAGCCCGGTATGATGATATGCATGCTTGTTTTGTAAGTTCACAACTTTTACTATACACTTATTGTTTATGTATATTCATGTATGAAGGATATATTTCAATAAAATTTTATTTAAAATAAAGAAAGTCAGGTAGAAAGTGGGGGGTTAGAGGATGGAAAAGTGGGGGAGGAGACATGGCTGGATTCTCTGCATCTTCAATCCTTCACATCACACCATTCTCAGATCTGAGGTTTGAGACCAAAAGCAATTTCCCCAGATATTTTCCCCCACATCTCAGCTGCTCTGACTTATAGGTTAGTTTACAAATCTATCCATTAAAATATTTGTGTCACATTTCCCAATCTTGTCTGATGACCTTAACTTTATTTAGATTACCTACTATTTGGGACTAGATTTGCAGTGTCTCTTTCTCTGAAAAAAAGCTTGTCAGTATACACCATTTACATTTCACATTAACATTCTGCATGTCATAGTCTCAAGAAAAGTCGACCTGTGTAACGAACCCATGAAATAGGCATCAGGGGTTTTCCACTCCCCGTTTTACAGAAGAATTGAGACACTTGGAGCATAATGGAAACAGAAGAAAATGTAGATAGCTGGCCCTTCTCTCTTTTAGATTATCTTTTTTTTCTTCTCAAAAAGAACCAAATAAATTTTCTCAGGCAAGTGTTACCATTTCCATTTTTTATGTGAGTTAACTGAGAGCTACAGAAATTATGAACAAAATGAGAATATCTTCATTGATATCTGATAACTAAGTCAGATTTATTTCCTGTGTTGGTGATGGTGCTTGGGATATAAGGGGACTGGTTTAAAAAAAAAAGATAGGGGAAAGGAAGACCCACTCCACGAAGGACCCATTAACAGAAGACTGAGAGTCGAAGTGAGTAACATTTGAGTAATTCCTTGACGTCTCATCTCTAAACTCAGGCAGCCTTCGTGGAGGAGATCCTACCATGCCTGATTGGTTCAATTGTATATTGCCTGAGCTCACTCTTATGATAAAAGGAGGCACCTACACACATACGCAGACACACACTGAAAACACACACAATTCTGAACGTGTTTACTCAGTGTGGTGCAGCGTTTAGAAGGTGTGCTGGGGCTGTGCCAAGACGTTGGCAAGGTTCTATCTGGATTCTCTAAATGACTCCTATCATGGTTAAATAATACCTGCTCTGTGTAGGATACTTGGGTTTTTTAATTTTCATTTATTTTCATAGAAACTCTTTAGAAGGAGTTCTCATTTTTAAAAATAAAAATGTTCTCATTTTTTAAAAATGAGAATATGGTTTAGAGAAGTAAATAACTTGCCTGTGGTCACCTATGTAGGAAGCAGCAGAGCTGATATTTCCAACTAGATCTGCCTGACCTCAAAACCAGAGCTCTCTCTATCCCATCATGCGCCTCTTAGTAGATGTGCTGAAAGCACATTCATTCATTCGTAGGTTGTCTGTAGAGTATTCTGTCTGCGCCAGAAACCGTGTGCCAGGAAACAAGCACAGTCTTTGCCCACATACATTTAGATTATACCTTCTCAACCCAGAAGCTACAATAAAGTAACTTTACATTCTGGGATTTACAATCCAAAAGTATTATAAAGTATGCTGAGTGATGGATAGGAAGAACAAACAGCATGATGGAAGCATCCGGCAGGGCCCATGATTTAGTCCAGGGCTTGGCTAAGTCTCAGTTGACAAAATGGTGTGAGCTAAAGAATGAGAGTTAAACTGCATAGGGAGCAGAGAGCATCAGGCAGAGGGGCAGTTATGCAAAGACCTAGAAACCGGAGTGTGGAAGGCTTTATAAACCATTTCAAAGAATCTGGGAAGCATCAGGAAAAGAGTTAATACTAATGTCAAGGATGTAAATTCAAGAAGTACCTTCATTGGGTGGAAAATCTCTAGAACTTACATCTCTGCACTAGTTTAACAATTTTCTGATCTCTTCCCAAAAATAACCTGTTTGGAGGTTAAGGCTCAGACTTTGTTAAGTTCTTAAAAATCTCAGGTAGTCCCAACATGTTATTCTCTCATCTTGAGAAGTACTAATGTGGTGATTCAGTGGCAACTCTTTTGGAAAATGATAGAGCATTGAAAAGAAGGGATTTGAGTTGCAAAGATGGTGTGATTCCAACACAGAATAGTCGTGACCCAAGTAGTTCTGTGTTCTGAAAAACAGTCTGTCTTAATAGTAATAATCACTACCGTTCAATAATCACTACTGTCCATCATGCTCCTTTAGATATTATATTCTAAATACAATATACCATAGACACTGTATTCTATAGATGTATTATATACACTATTCCTTACAACAGCTCTCTTGGAAAAATTTAGTTACCACTATTTTATAGATAAAAATAATACTGAGGCTTCAAAACATTAATTAACGTTCCCAAGGCCACACAGGTGGAGATTGAGATGACAATTAAATTCCTGTCTGTCTAACTCAAAATGCCACACTTCTGTTGGTAAAAAGAAGATGGCATTAATTAATGACACTATCCCATACTGTCTTCCAAGCAAAGTGCCACTGCTCTTAGTTCAGTTTCCCAAGGAGGCTCTCCAACTTGAAAATATTGGCTGCACGTGTTCTCCAAACAAACAAACACTTTAACATGTCAGTTTTCCACCTTTGTTCCTTGAGTGACTCAATTCCTAGAACTTGAACATGTTGCTGTGGCACTCAGAAAATCCAGCATCTGTCCCTGAAAGTAAGTGATGAGCTCTGCAGAGTTTTATAATACCTGAGGTTCAAATGAAAGAGAACCTCTGGGATGCAAAAATGAACAAGATAAGGACACAGCTCTGAAAGATCTTATAATCTAGCTGGGGAGATAAATATGTACACAGATTGATAAAGCCTAGTGCTTTGGCCCAGTCCTGCTTGGGGTGCTGCTGCAGCATGGAGGAGGGCCACATGATTCAGATGGGAGTGGCCCAGAAAGATGGCACCTGAGCTGAGTCTTGGCAGAGGACGAAGAATTTCTCCTCTGGTAAACAGAGTGGAAAGGAGCTCCAGAGAGATAGAACAGTATGAGCAAAGTCACAAAGCAACAAAGGCAGCATTTTTAATGTTGAAAGGAGGAGGAAAGGTGTTATAATAGATGAGACAGGCGAGGCTAACCAGGGCAAGATTGTGGGCAGCTGTGTGTGCCAGGATCCAAAGCTCGGTTTTGATTCTACACATGAGAAAGGAAAGTAAAAAGATGCAAAATGGTAATCTTCCTCAAGTTTATTTTATTTGTGTATTTATATTTGTATATATGTATTGATCTGTTCATTCATTAGTTCATTCATTTATTCATTCATTTATTTTGCCTATAACAATATATCTCATATATCCTCTACCAAGTTGTAAGCTCTTTGCATGTGTCAAGATTGCATGTGCCTTGGCCATTTTTTTGTTGTTGTTATTACAAGACTTGATGGAGAGCTTGGAATACAATAAAGTATTAAATAAATGCTGGGACAATTGAAATAAATGGTAACCTTAATTGAGCACAGGTCAGGGGTTTTAAGAATGTTGTCTTCCTTAATTTTCACTACCCCATGACTTAGGTATAGTTGTTGTCCCATTTTCACAGATAAATAAACTGGAGCTCAGAGATGACAAGTAATAATGCCAAAGCACAAATGCTGCATGTATTTGTTAATACACATAAATGTCAGGACTTGAAACTGGGTCTGTGTGATGACAATATCTGTGTTTTCAAGCATTTTTCTACATATGTAAACTCAGGCTGGGTTTAGTATTATCCAGTACACATTCATCCACCAACCTCACTGAAGTGAGAAATCAGCCACAAATGGGTCTCTGAAGACAAAATAAATTAAAATAAGGTATGTGCTGTAGCCCATGCATTCTTCTAAGGGGAATCTCTCAGAAGCATACTTTTTGGTTGTGGGGATAGAGAGAAAAGACAGAGACAAGGTGTCCTGCTTTAAGTCTTTTGTGGACCCCCAAAAATTATGTTTTTAAGCTAACCCATTCATGTGCCTGTAAATCTGTTGTAGATGGTGGGACCTTTTGATTAGATTCAGTTAAGTGACCTTTGATTAGATCACTTTTTATTAGATTGCTTCAGTTAAGGGCTTTTGATTAGGTTCTGGGTTTGGGACCCTTGGATTGGATTGGATTGAATTCATCTGAGTGACTTTGATTGGAGTACTTCAGTGAGGCATGACCCAGGGTGGGTCTCTGTCCTCTTACTGGAATCCTATGTAAATGGGAGACACACAGAGAAAGAAAGCTGCCTTCTTACCCTGCCATGTGACAGAGGACTCCAGGATTGCCAAAAGCTACAGAATGATGAGAAACCCCAGGGGACTGAGAGAGAGGCCAGAGGCTGGAATCAGTGGAACAACCTGAAGCTGAAAAGATGAGGCCCGGGAAGAGACAAGCTATATGCCCGATAGCCCGTGGCTGAACTTTGGGAGAAAGAAAGCCTGGAAGAAAGAGAAGAGACTAGCTGCCATTGTATGTGGCAGGAGTTCAGGATCTGCTAGCAGCTGACCTGGGTGAGATGATGCCTTGATGTGGTCATTTTCACAGCCTCAGAACTGTAAGATTTTACCCTAATAAATTTCCATTATAAAAGCCAACCAATTTCTGTATATTGCATTGGCAGCCTTTAGCAAACTAAAACACAAGGCTTGGCTGTCAATGCATTGATTTTAAGTCAAATAGAATATATTTAGATTTGCATCAATCAAGGGGAGGGGACATTTTATTCCTGGGAAATCTATGTTCAATACTGGCACATTGAACACTTACCCTTGCAGGTATTATGTTTCATTCAATTTACCCAGCAAACACATATTGCAGACTTCAAATGGACCAAGCCCTAAGTGAGTGTTCTGATACAGGGATGACTAAGACAAGGAGAAGAGGTGCAAAATGCAAGCCTGACACACAATAAGTGACCACGATTAAGAAAGGACAATACCCTTATTGGAAGAAGAAGCGGTGTGTCACAGAGGAAGTGGCAACTAAGCTGGGTTGAAGGATGAGTAGGAGTTTTCCAAATGGACACCTGGAGAATAATCCAGAATTGCCTTGTTTGGTTGAATCCTTTATGTTTTTAATTCCATCTGCAGGGTCTGCTGACTTATTATTTTCAATATCTGAAGATGGCTAAAGTCCAACAATCTTGTGAGTACTTCTATATCCTTGAGGGTTAGGACCATGACTTTCTTGATGAGGAGAATACAGACTGTGTAGGGATTTTTGCTGTATGTGTGTGTGTGTGCATGTATTTGGGCCAACCAATATTTAATTTTCTCTTCTTGTGATAAAATGACCTTGATTTTGTTAGGTGCTCCAATCCCCTCTACTCTCCACAGGAGTGTTTTAGATAAAGTTAACATTACAACCAAACCAGTGAATCAGGTCAGGCCAAACAGGAGATCCCATTTCTTTATCTCAATGACTGGTTCAGAGATGGGCATGTCATTGCTTCAGAGTCAATATCCACTGAGAAGTGTCCTGGGGCTCTGGGGAAAGAGACTCTGATTCAGATCCTATGGATATGAATCCTGAGAAGGGGTAGGGTCGGGAACTGTTGCTTCATCTGTAAGAGGTTAAAATCCTCCTAATCAAAGGCAGAGCTAAGACATAGAAGAACTGAGTCTTGATTATGTTATTTGATCCTGATTCTAGCCATACCTGAAGCCAGACTACCCTCACTGGAGTCTTCTATTACACTGAAGCAATGCTTTCATTTTCACTTGAGACATTTTTGTCACATGAAACCTTAAAAGCCCTGCCTAACATTGTATTTTTGAAGGGCCATTGTTTCACGTAACGGAGAAAGGTATTTGGCCAACAGGGAACCCCACAGACAAGGTTTGACACTGATATGGTGAGATATCTGCTTTAAGTGGGAGAAGCCTTGGACTTGCTGGCTATGATGCCTCCTGTTAAGATCCCAACTGTGCCTCTATTTACCTGCCCCAGGGCTGCCTTTATGATCTTAAACAAACCGTCCCCTACACGACCTCTTAGCCCTTAAGCTTAATGGTCCCAATGCAAAGATGCAGCATAGTTACATAGTTGACCCTCATCAAATATTTTCAGAAGGAATGAATAAAGAAAGGAGGGCTTGAGAAGGGGAGTGGGGTCATTACAGAGAATAACACAGTAAAGCTTCAGGAAGCCGACAGTTCATTGAGGAAGACAGACAAATATCATAAGGAACTGCTATGAAAGGGGAAGTGCAGAGAGCTGTGGGAGCATAAACCAAGGTGATGAAGCCTAGTTAGAGGCATCAGAGAGTCATCCTGGAGGACGGGAAGAAAATGTGTCTTTAGGAGATGCCTATGTTGGTGGGAGGACTGCTTAGAGACCCTGAAGGACTCCTCGAGTGTAAACAACCTAACAGCCAAATAAAACAGAAAATATTTTAAATATGTCTCAATTGGCAAGAAAGTAAGGAATATGCAGAAGTCAAAAGCAGAGGTGAAAGTGAAAAATCTGAGCACTGAAACCAACTTGCCCAGTAGGAATCCACCCGGCCCCAGGGCTTCTTTTCAGGCTGGTGGAGGCACCAGATCTTTGGGGACCTCTTTCTAAAACACAACCATGAAGAAAAATAAGTTGCTTTTCTTCATAGTCTTTACATTCTTTTAATGTCTGAACTGAAATGATTTATCACAGATACTATATATGAATTTGGACTTCTCCTCCTTGTGGGATTTTGAGGGGGCAAAGTTGGTATTCGATTTCAGTTAGAAATGCCAAAAAATGAAAAACTTGAAAACAACACTTTACTTGAAATTTTCATGATGTGTGTTGAATTAAAAAGCAAAACATAAATATATAAATGCCTGCATCTCTTAAGGAGCGTTTTCTTTAATGCTGTGGACTGTGGTATTCTAATTGCCCTGTGCCGTGAGTGTTCCACCAGCAATGGGGGTGTGTTGTCCACAGAGAGTTTAAAAACAGAAATAGAAACCAACTGAATGCCATCTACGTTTTAGTGTCACCAGATGCTGGAAATTCCACACAATATTAATGGTAAGATAATCCTTCCTGGAAAAAAATCTTTTGTTTGTCTAAGTCCCGAACAACTGTTGTCATTATTGCTGAATTTTAGTAATATATGTAAGTTTCATATTAGGGTATTTTTATTAGTTATACTTTAATATATGTAGTATTTTACATGGAAGTTAATTGAGAGAACTCCATACAATGGGTCCCATAAACACAAATTCAGGCACATGTGTTTATTAGGAGAGTAAGTTCAAAACATTTTGGCACTTTTCAAGCTCATGTTGGGCGTAGTTTCTGCCTCCAAACCCTATGGTATATACTCAGTGACAGCTGTATCAGGTTTTTCTTTTCTGGGTTCTCTTTTCCTCTTGGTTGTAGTAAGCAGGTAAAGTCAATGCAAACTATGAACACTTACATAGAAAAAAGAATCAAATTTTGAAGAAGAATGCCAGGAGAAATGACAAAAGACACTGGTCTTACATTGCCAGAAATAATAAAAAGGACAATATTTGAATGACTACATCATTTCCACCAAATCTAGACAACCCATTTAAAGCAAAGGATGAAATGATCTCAAAGTCCACTATCACAATCATTTCCCTGATATTTGCAGAGGATGGAGGCCTTTGAAAGGTTTTACTAAATAAAATGAAATTTATAATAAACTTCAAAAGAAGTTCTCAGTGTCCACTGTCATACAGCCATTTCCCTGATATTTGCAGAAGATGGCAGACTTTGAAAGGTTTCACTATATATAATGAAATCTATAATGAATTTAAAAAGGAGTTATTTTAGTGGATTTTTTTTTTACTGCAGAGACATTTGAACACCACTATAATCCAAGAATCAGACATAATTGTGATTTCTGGAATTTACTTTTTATGAATTTTTTGCCAAATTTATCCTTACCTTTTAGATTTGTCTTATTTGTATAGCTCTTACTGTATGTGAAAAAAAAGCTTTTTAATATTAAAATTAACAGAAAATGCTCTATTTACTCTGAGAAAAGATAGGCAAATCCGGCTGTACCGAGTACTTCTTTTAGTTTGCCAAAGTCTGCCAATGCCAAAATTACCTGAAATGGGTTGGCTTTTATAATGGCAATTTATTAGGGCAAAGACTTAAAGTTCTGAGGTTGTAAAAATGTCCCAAATCAAGGCATCATCAGAGATGCTGTTTCATCAAAGGTTGGCTGCCTGCAGATCCTGGGGTCCTGCCATGTAGCAAGGCAAAACAATGGCTCTCTGTCTAGGATTCTGCCATCTCCTCAGGCTCAGCTGTGGTGATCAAGCACATGGTATAGCTCATTTCTTCAGCTTTGAGCTGCTCCATGGGCCTAACCTCTCAGGGGGCTCTTTCCATCCCTCTGTGCTCTGATGATTTAGAACATACATAGCCTCTGGCCTCAGGGACCTCTCTCAGCCTCTCCGGCCTCTTTCTCTTTCTGCGACTGCACACAATCCTCTCTCTCACATGGTAAGGTCAAAATGGCAGCTGTCTTTCTCTTTGTGTTTCTGCTTCCAGTTCTCAGTTTACATAAAACAGCAGCAAGAGGGTGAGACCTACCCTATCATATATCTCTGACATAGTCCAGTCAAAGGCCCTAAAGCCTTCAAATCAAGTGATCCAATCAAAAGTTCCTTTAATGCAACCAAAGGGCCCCACATCCACATGAATGGATTAGTTTAAGAACATGAGCTTTTCTGGGATTCATCAAAAAATTTAAGCTGTCACAGTACTGAACATGAATATACAAGTAAGATCAATTTAGATGAAGTAATTGACAAGTTTGCATATACATGAGACGGGTCAGTAGTCTTGAATGCTGGTGCACCAAGCTTGTAACAATTGGAACTGTGATATAATCTGATCTTTATTAGTCTTCTGTGCTATTAATTAAACCTTTGTAAATATCTGTAGGAGCAAAAAGGATGTAATGGTCTTCCTAATATTACATGATCTGGCACACTCTTTTAGTTTCTGTGTAAACTGTCAATCTATTCCTCTATTTGTAAGTTTGTATTAGTTGTTTTTACAACACAAAATTAACAGCTTTCACAATCATCATGTACCTGACACAGAGGCCCTCATCTCCAGCCTATTTCTTGGGTCCCAGGCACTGACCTCCTGGGCTGGCCCCCATGGAGCCCAGGTCATTGTTGCATGCACATTTGCCTTTACATTTGTAAATTGTGCATCTTGTTTAAGAAGTCCTTCCCTACCCTAAGAGCAAAAACCTTTGCTCCTATGACTTCTCAAAGTTTTATAGTTTTGTCTTTCATATTTAAGTCTTTAATCCACCTGGAATTGATTTTTATATAAAGAGTGATATAGGAGCTCTATTCCTTTTTTTGCCCCTATTGATAATTCAGTGTCCTCAAACTATTCTTTGAAGTCTAGCCTTTCACCACTGATTTGCAGCACCACCTTTCCCATAAATCAGGTTTCAATATTTGCTTGGGCTATTTCTAGGGGTCCTATTCTGGCCCATTGCCAATTTGCTTATGTCTAATGTCACTCTTACTTAATTACTCTAACTTTACAATAATTCTCTTGCAAAGGCAAGACCACCCAATCCATTTTTCTTCCTCTTCTGGACTATTATTGACTTTAGCACTTCCAATTATACTTTGGGTTTAGCTTGTCAGTTTCTATGAAATACTCTATTGACATTTTCACTGGAATTGCATTAGATCTATAGCTCAATTTGGGGAGATGTTTAACATCTTTATGATATTGAGTCTATATAACCATTCAGTTAGGTCTTTAATGTCTTTCAAAGAATTTTTATAATTTTCACCATAATGGGCTTGCATAAAGTTTGTTGGGCTTTTCCTAAGTGTTTTATGTTATTGTGTATATACACATGTGACTATTATAAATTTTAGTATTTTAAAATTGCATCTTCAAACTCTTATTTTTTGGTATATGGAATTCAACCTACTTTGATATACTCATGCTATATTCAGAAAACTTGCTAAAACTCTTACTAAACCTAATAATTTATCTGTTGATTTTTAAAGGTTTTCTACAAAACAGAATCATATCATCTGTGAATAATGAGAGTTTTACTTCTTCCTTTCCAATCTTTCTGCATTTTGTTTCATTGTCTTGCCTTCTAGGCTGGCTTGGAGCACTGGAACTATGTTAAATATAATTGGTGATCATATATTTGTGTTTTAAACTCTATGGTTTCTGATATACAGGTAATATTTTATATCTTAATCTGCATCATGGGTATAAAAAGTTCAGTTTTGTTATTTTTTTTAATGCTCATATTGATTACACACACTTTTTGTATGCTTGATGCATTGACAATTTTTAAAAAGTTTTTGAAAGTAAACTTTTAAATCCAAGACTTGAAAAATGAGTAGAAATTAGCCAGTTTGGGGGAAAGGGACATTTCCAAGAGAACAAAGAGACTAAGAACATTAATGGAGTTTAAGGGTTGAGAAAGAACAAGTATGTGACCCATTCAAGGAATGCTGGCTGGAGACAGGGAAGGAGAGTGGGTCCTGCCAGGTGAGGTTTCTCAGGTGGGCAGGGGCAGGTCATAATAGCCTTATAATAGCCAGGTCGATCAGTATTACTTACTTCCTACCCCTCTTCTAGACTTGTATGACAACGACTCCATGCAGAGAGAAGGGCAGAAACTCATAATGCCAATTTTAAAGATAACACAGAAGTTAGTCCCAGCTTCAGGCAAGGCTCCTGAGACTGGGAAAACAGATTATAAGGATTGCTATGTAAGTCTTGATGAAGTCTAGCCAGTTAATGATCCAGTCAATACAAAAGGTAAGTGGAGAGTATTAGAGTTACTCAGGTTGTCAGGGATGTGTTAAGTAAAATAAAATGACCACCTTCATTGGGCTTTGCCAGGAGGGGCCCTTTTCCATGAAAATATTTTCCAGAAGACAAAAACATGTTACTTGCAAGGGATTGTTGAGAAAATGGAGCAATGGAATACAACCTACAGAACTGCAGGTAGCAATACTGGGTGATTAACCAGTTCAGTACTGTAGAAATAGCTTATCAGAATGTATAAGCATTCCATACTAATCAATGTCTATCTACTCCCCACTTTGTAAGATCCCCCTATGTAGAGTGGAAACATCAGCCAATCCAGACATTTCCTCACTTATATCTACATTTGCCCTATATAAGCTTCCCCTTTCCACCCCTTTGGCGGAACACCTTTACACATGCACAGTTTAGATACTGCTCTATTCATGAATAGTAAACTGCTCAAATAAACCTCCAAAAATCGTATCTTCTCTAATATTTTTTAACAGATAGAAGGAAACTTGGAGATCAGCTCATGCTGCTTGACTGTCTTGCTGGCATTATTTGCCACCTAATCAGTTTCCTTCCACCACCATGGGTTTCCCCAAAGTTAGAGCAAATCCTTTCCTCTGTGGGCTTCCTTTGTATCTTGTAGGTACCTCTCTGGTTGTACTTGTCATCCTGTTTTTATTGTTTTTGTTTATGTGTTCAAAGAGTCTCTTTCCTTGAAGCCTGTGACCATCTCAACCACGTAGCACAGTAGTGGGTTTGCAATCATGAGAGACAGCATTCACTGAATTTTTGCTCTGTGCCAGGAACTGAGCTAAGTGCCTTTCAAGAATTGCCACATAAGTGATATTCAAAAAATACCTCTTTAGAGTGTAAATGGTAGTGACTTGCTCAAACACACAGAGTGGTTTGAATTTCCAGACACCAGTTCCATTGTATCCTGCCACTACTCCAAGACCACAGCTGCATGTACTGTGATCTGTGAGGACTCTGGGTACCTGAAATGCAGATATGAAATCCTTTCAGAGCTGCTACATTTTTCTGACATTTCTCAGCCCTCTGCTTTCAGAGCAGCAAACCTCCGTCAGCCAATAGATCCAGCACCTCTAAGAATAACTGCAGAAAGAGGACTTTGGCATCCCAGGGGGCAAAAAAAACTGCCCATAAGCCAGCATTACTATTTTTGTAATTCAGTATAAACATTATTATTTTTAGAGAGGTTTTAGATTTCAGAAAAGTTACATCAAAATATAGGGGATTGTCATATTATCCCCACCCACCCACATACACATTTTCCCCTACTAATCACATCTTACATTAGGGAGATACATTTGTTACAACTGATGAAATAAAATGAAGCATTGCTACCAATCAAGGTCTATAGTTTATTGTTTATACTTTGCACTGTACAGTGTTATAGTCTTTGACAAATGTATAATGTCATGTGTCCATCATTGCAGTATCATACAGAACAATGCCAATGCCCTAAAGATGCCCTGTGTTCTATCTTTATATCAATTTTACAAGTTCTTCCATTACCACATGATAATAACTACAATAACAAGAAATCTACATTGGTCCAAGGTTGCCCTCCCCCCTTATGTTTGTTCATTCCTTAATCTTGCGGAATTTGAGATGATGTCTACTCTGACTGCTTCAGATTGAGAAGGGCCTTGGATATTATGGGGCAGGTGGAAGGAGCTGTTCTGTTTTGTTTTGTTTTGTTTTGTTTTGTTTTGTTTTGTTGTGGGGGAATGGGACTTGTCCATCATTTTGTTAGTTGTCTTGGGCAAGTTTGAAGAACTGGACAGTATGTGTTAACCACAACTCTGCTGGGATTCAGGGCTCAACCAGCTTATGAACAGACTGAAGACTTAAGTCTTTGGAACATGTATTTAATGGGTATAGTGTTTATTAAAGGTTTAAGTAATTATAGGTTCATGAGTAGGGAATTTATAAATCTCTGTTATATTGGGGAAATAGATTATCATATATTCCTAAATAGGGCCCACTGAAGGGATATTGGTTTCATGCAGTTGTGTGCATTGCCTTTAGTGTCCAGATGTCCCTAGAGCCCTCAAAGCACTTTTGAGATTTTGCTTACTGTGGCAGTTAATGAAATCTGCCTGAGACCTGCATAAGCAAAGCCTCTGTTATGACTTCTCAACTCATTTTGAAATCTCTTAGTCATCAAAAAACTCTTTTTTAATTTAATACTTCTCCCTTTTGGTCAAGGTCTGTTTCCACATGCATCGCTGGTTGGTGCTGGATAATAATCTCCAGGTACCAGGGAGGTTCATCCCTGGGAGTCATGCCCCATGACAAGGGGAAGGTAATGAGTTTATTTTCTGACTTTGACTTAGAGAGAGCCCAGATTTGCGTAATAAGGAGGTTTTCAGGAGGTAATTCTTAGGCATTAATTATAATTATGCTAAGTTTCATTTTTATAGAAATAAGCTTCCTAAGTACAGGCATCAAGGTTGAGGGTTTGGCATACTGTCCTATTTTCTTTTATTAGGCACTGCCTGTATGTTGCAGAAATTTTTACCATTTTATTTGAGAAAGTATCGGGACTCCCCAGGATGGGAGTTTAATATTTTTTACCTATTGTGTGTGCCTCTATCTATCAAGAAAACATACCTATGACAGCACAAATACATTCATATCCCATAGAATTTTTATTTAAGTGCATTTTCCCCATATATCATCCCACTATCAACACCCAGTACTAGTGATATACTTCTTTTTTTCAAAACAATCGACATTCTGTTTTATCTCTTTTTTAAAACAATTTATTGAAATATATCATTCATACATGAACATACATAAACTATAAGTGTTCAGCAAACATTGTGATCTTACAAAACAAACATGCATAACATCATACAGGGCTCCCCCACATCACCCCCCCACACACACACACAAACATCCTGCATTGTTGTGAAACATTTGTTAACAAATCATGAAAGAGCATCATCAAAGTATTACTACTAACTATAGTCCGAATCTTCCTTCCTCCCCTACACATTTTTTTAAGGATTTATTTATTTATTTACTTTTATCCATTTTT
>JAQZBX010019703.1:0-33579 GCA_029593785.1 Cabassous unicinctus | reverse complement strand
AGAAATATGTGAACCCAAAAAAAAAAAAAAAAGACTCTAATCTATCAGCTGAGCTGAGTTGATGATCAGTTGGAAAACCTGTCTTGTAGAAATGCTTGGGTTAGAGGTGGCAGGCTGCCTCAAGTACAGGTCTGGAGGATATTAACCACATCTGGGTGAGACCCTAAGACATGGGATCCTATGGACTCCTCCTCAGATGAGGAGAAAGAATGGGAAGAGGTAGATGAGGACCCCTGCAAGTATGCCCTATAATACAACAGAAGTGTAAGCATTACAAGATCAACCCTCTGGGGTCCAATATTTCCAACCATCAAGCAGAAGTCATATGTAACCATAACAGATTATACTGCTCCTGGCAGGAAAATTGCCCCAAGGACATTATGGTCCTAACTGTCTCTGAAATTTACAAAACTGTCCTCTCAGAAAGCTGGGGGAGAAGTGAAAATAGGAAAAAGCTGCCACCCCAACTCCAGGAACTTTCTGCTCCCCTGAGAGAAGCCTCGCAGGTACTTGTACCCCTACCATAGGGGAGAAGTCAAGATCCCTTGGTAAGAACAATACCCAAGGAACCTGAGTATCTGAGGTCACATGTAGAGTTAACTATTTATTGGTCCCCTACTAATCATCAAAGGGTGTGAGCCTTAGTAGACACGGACTGAATGTACTTTAATTCAGGGCAAATAGTGCAATTCCACAGACAAATGCTGGGTATACAATGGTATGGGGGAAAACAATTTAGGCTAAGCAACAATTTAATTTAACAAATTGGATGATTACCTCCATAAAACTATACAGTGTATATTCCTCCTATACTCAAATTTATTTTAGAAATTGACATTCTGCAGAATGCCACATTAGAAACTACCATGGGAGAATTCTGCCTGTGATGCAAATAAAGGCAATGCTACAGGAACAAGCTAAAAGTTCCCCAATGAAGGTGCCCTCACTCTAAAATTTGGGGTGTCCAAACAATACAGACTCCCAAGGGACAAAAGGAAATTACTGTGACAATTGAGGAAATAGAAAATGTAGGGATACTAACAACTACCCATAGTCCTTTCAATATTTCTGTATGGCCAGTATGAAAGCCTGATGGAACATAGGGCAGTAGATTATCTTGAATTAAATAAAGTGACACCACCACTGTATGCAGAAGCCCCAAACATTGCTGGTTTACCACAAGAAATTAGAAACCAGTTATGTAGCAATCAATTTGTTTTAGATCTTGCTAATGCTTTCTTTAGTGTCTCCTTAGACAAGTCAAGCCCACCTGCATTCACCTTCATGTGGAAAGGCCAACAATGGATTTTTACTGTGCTTCCCCAAGGCTATGTGCAACCTCAAACATCTGTCATGAACCCATGGTAACAGATCTCGCCACATGTTAGAAACCTATAGCTGTAACCCTATTTCATTATATTGATGACATTATTTTATAAGTATAAAACAAGAAAATGATAGTCTTTTCCAATGGCAGGCCTACCACTCATTAACTGGGGCCAAACCACTCCCTAAAGGATGGCTATAGCTTGTGTGCAAACGGGTGGCTGTCTTTGGCTTATAACTGAACCAGAAAATTTATGTCAGGACAGCCATATGTACCTGCCACTTTATATGAGTCATTACCCCATACTCCCAGTAACTGTAAAATAGTCCCAGATATAAAGTAAAGTACACGTCTTGGTGGTACTATCCATTTGCTGTTTTTGTGCCAGGTGGTGCTACAATTGTCACCAAAAAACACATAACTGCTTTAGCCAATCACACCCACCACTCAAGCTCTTAATTCCAAAGTAGCAATTTCCTTACTAAATGAAGAAACTACCCAACTATGTACGGTAGTTTTTCAAAATAAAATAGCTTTTAATATTCTTACTGCTAACAAGGTAGAACCTGTGCCCTTATTAATGTTCAATGTTGTTTATATATTCCTGATCAATCCCACAATATTTCACAAGCTTTAAATCATATGCAAGAGCACATAAAGCATATTAATAAATTAGCTATTGACCCCCTATCTAACTGGCTTAATTCCCATTGTTAGTCCTGGCAACATGGTTTTGTAAGTCTACTACCTTTGGTGGAAGACTCTTATTAAATTCTGTTGTGTGATCTACTGTTGCTGTGGAAAGTGGATGCAATACATGTCCTATGGTCAATGTAAGCTTCTGCGTGGGAATGGATTTTGGGAGCCCAGGGCCCAGGCTCCCACTCCTTAATTAAAGCACAGCCTGCACCACATAGCTGCCTATGAGACCCGGACATAAGTCAAATATTAACAAACCTCCTCAGAGGGAAAGAATGCATAGATGGTATCAATCTCCTCAAGGTGGTAGAGTTCCTGCCTACGGTAACATCACCAGACTCCAATTTGCACTCCATGTGACCGTAGCAGAAGCTCTCTTCTCATTACCTTGTGAAAATATCTTTGTTCTAAAACCCTTAATTGTCCCTCACTTTCCAATGACTTTGCAGAGTGCTAACATCATTCTCTGGACCACCGCCGGTGAAGGTCCTCTCCTGTTCATAAGTCCCAATAAAGTTTATGTCTTATGCAATGCCAGGTGTGTTCTTTAGTCAAGCAGCTGCTCTGACCCATGCCCTTCAGGAGTTGGATTAGAACACCTCATAAGTGGAAGCTTTAAAAATGAAGAGAAAATTAAACACAAAGAAAGTGCAAGGAAGGTAAAAGCACACATTAGAGTGAAGAAAAATGAAACGGGGAAAAATAAAAAAATTAAGAGTATCAACAAAACCATGAGTTGGAGTTCACTCCTTGACAAGACCAATAAAATTGACAATCCTTTATCTAAACTAACAAAGAAATAGAAGGAGAGGACACAAATAACTAAAGTCTAAAATGAAAGGGGGTACATTACCACCAACTTCAAAGAAATAAAATCATTATAAGAGTACACTATGAAAACCCACATGCCGAAAAATTAGATAACCTACAGGAAATGGACAAATTCCTGGAAACACACTGAATCAAAAAGAAATAGGAGCTCTCAAGAGAACAATAGGTAGTAAACAGCCTGAATCTGTAATAAAAAATCTCAGAAAAACTTAAAGTCCAAGACCACATAGCTTTACAGCTGAATTTTACCAAACATTCCAAGAATAATTTACACGATTCCTGATAAAATTCTTCCAAACAATATGAGAGAAATGAACACTTTCTGCTCATTCTACCAGGCCAAAATCACCCTAATACCAAAGACAGATGAAGATATCACAAAGAAAGAAATATACAGACAAATATACCTCATGATAATTGATGTGAAACTCCTCAGCAAAATACTAGTAACCCAAATTCAACAACAAATTAAAGCATTATACACCAAGATCAAGGGATATTTATCCCAGATAAGGAAGGATGGTTGAATATAAGAAAATTAAATAATATAAGACATCAATTTAACAAAACAAAGGAAAAATACCCATGATAATCTCAATTTTGAAAATCTCTTCAAAAACATACTGATTGGTGAAGGGCTAAAAGCTTTACTCTAATATCAGGACCAAAGAAGGATATTTACTGATATTACTTTTATTCAACTTGGTACTGGAAATTCTTGACAGAACAATAAGTTAAGAAAAATAAATAAAATGCATCAAATTTCAAAGGAAGAAGTAAAACTTTCCCTATTTGCAGATAAGATGAACCTATATAAAGAGAAACATCTTGAAAAAGTCACAACAAAGCTCCCAGAGCTAATAAATATACTCTTAAAAATGGTGGTGTACAATATCAACAGCCAAAAATCAGCAGTGACAAAAAGATGACCCAATTTAAAATCTGAGGTTTCTTCAATGGGTAGTTTTCCAAGTTAGATACACAAACTGCCAAAAAGCACAAGAAACAATGCTCATTAGCCATTAGGGAAATACAAATCAAAAGCACAATGAGATACCAATTCATACCCACTAGAATGGTTACTATTAAATAATGGAAAATTGTATGTGTTGGAGAAATAAGAGCATTCATTCTTTGGTGGTGAGAATGTAAAATGGAGCAGCCACTGTGGAAAACAATTTGGCAGTTCCTTAGATCATTAAGTGGAAAATTCACATATGACCCAGTGTAACTGTGTATTAGTCAGTGTTCCCCACTGAAATAGAACCAAGAGGTTTTCTATATAATGTATATATTATGAGATTTATTAAGGAAAACAGGTGACATGACTATGGGCAATGGGCATGTCCAAATTCCCCTGGGCAGGCTAGAAGCTGGGAACTCCAATGAAGGTGTTTGATGAATTTCACAGAAGTTGGCTGACTGAAGAGGAGATGGCAATTCTTAATTCTGATTGCTAAAAGAATCTCCTTTAGGGCATTCAACTGATTGAATGAGAGTCACTCATTGCTGAAGGCAATGTCTTATTTGATTGTAGATGGAATCAGCCAGAGGTATAATCAACATACTGTTGATTTCAATCCACAAAATATCATCACAGGAACAGTGACACCAGTGCTTTCTTGACCAGACAACTAGACACCGTAACATAGTCAAGCTGCACATGAATTAACCATCACCCATGGAAATTCCTGTTCTATGTATACACAGAAAAGAATTGAGAGCAGTGACTCAAAAAGATTCTTGTACAACACTTTTCATTTCAGCATTTTTTCACAATTTTCAAAACACTGATGTAACCAAAGTGCTCATCAACTGAACTAAGCATCAAAAAATTAGCTAGGATTAGGGTTAGAGTTAGGGTTAGGGGTAAATGAAATATCACATATACATACAATAGAATATTAATAGGCATGAAAAGGAATGAAGTTCTGATACTTGCAATAACATTCATGAACCTTAAAGACATCATGTTGATTGAAATAAGCCAGGCACAAAAGAACAAATATTGCATTATCTCAATGTTATGAATTATTTAGAATAAGAAAATTCATGATTCAGAAACTAAAATAGAGATTTTCAGGGGCAAGCATGGGAATATGGAATGGAAAGTTAATGCTTAAATTGTACAGAGTTTCTATTTGGGATGATGGAAAAGAATTTTGCTAATGAATGGTGGTGAGGGTATAGCACATTATGAACATTATTAACAGCACTGAATTAGATGTTTGTATGTAACTAAAGGGGGAAATTTTGGATTGCATATATATAAAAGTAGACAAAAAAAGTGGATTGTGCAACACAAACAGAGAACCCATGGAATTCAGTTAATAGTAAATTATAAGAAAATTCTTTCACCAATTGTAACAAATATTCCACACAAATACAAGTTGATAATTATGGGGGGGTATATGGGAACTCTGTATTACATGCATGGTTTTTCTTTAAAACAACAAAATCTCTATTAAAACCAATAAATAAGTTAAATGCATCAAATTTGAACAAAGTAAAAGTATCTCTATTCAGATGACGTTGTCCTATAAATAGAAAATCCTGAAGAATCTACAAGAAAGCTGTGTATACCCAATAAGTGAACTCACCAAATTGATGGGTACCAGATCAATATACAACAATCAGTACTTTTTCTATACACTAGCAATGAAGAGTCCAAAAAATAAAATTTAGAAAAATATTTCATTAACAATAGCAGCTAAAAGAATGAAATATCTAGGAATTAATTTAACCAAAGATTTAGAGGACTTGTACATGGAAAACTGCAAAGCATTAATGAAAGATATTTTACAACAGCTAAATAAATGAAAATGTATTCTATATTCATGGATTTGAAGACTTAATACCATTTAGATGGTAATTATCCAAATTCATTTACTGATTCAACACAATCCCAATCAAAACTGAACAGCAAACTTTGCAGAAATGGAAAAGCTAATCACCAAATTCATATGGAGTGATAAAGGATTCTGAATACCCAAAACTACCTTGAGAAAGAAGGTGACATTTGTATATTCACACTGCCCAATTTCAAAACTTATCACAAAGCTATGTGAATCAAACCATTGTGATAATGAAAGAAAGACAGAAATATGAACAAAGGAAAAGAATAGAGAATGCAGGAAAATAAAGACATTAATGCACAATTGATTTTTCACAAGAGTTCCAAGTACAAAGAGGGGGAGGGAACATTCTCTTCAATAAATGACCAGGTATTACAGTGATGAAAGGCAAAATGTCAAAAAAAATTTTTAAATATTTTTCATGTTTTTAATATTCCAATCTTTTATTTTTAGTTTTTTTAAAATTTTATGTATTTTATTTCTTATATTTAAACCTATCATTTCATTTTCCTATTAATTGTATTTGGCTATTTTATTGGCTTCTTTTTTGAAGAAGCTTTGAATCACAGAAGGTTTACAAAAGGGGCAGGGGAGGATCATTGCTGTGCGGTGTCAGTGATGGGGGATACATGGGAGGAAGTTAACCTGGGCATACATATAAGGTATATAAATATGTTCAAATGTTCACATGGCATTTTCACAGTGGGTGGAGACTAACACAATAACAAAGAGAACACTGAATTCCCATCTTGGGAGCTCTGCTATGTTCTCTAATGGAGAAGCAACAGCCCCCAAGTGCAGGGGCAATGACTGGCAAAGAAGGATGATCCATTGATAGGCCTTTGATATTGATGAATATGCTTATGAGCCTTTGCTCTTGAAGTTGAAAATGAGCCTAGAGTTGTGGAGTGCCTAAGAGTTGCCTCATGTGTGCCTCATTGCTCAAATGTGGCCTCTCTCTAAGCCCAACTCAGCATATAAATGCATTACCTTCCCTCCAGCGTGGGACATGACTCCAAGGAATGAGCCTCCCTGGCACTGAGGAATTATTACCAAGCACCAACTAGTAATACAACTGGAAAAAGATTTCAAATAAAAGGGGGAAAAGGTAAAGACAAATGAGTTTATATGGTTAAGAGACTTCAGAGTGAGTTGGGAGGTCATCCCAGAGGTAACGCTTATGCACACCTCAGCAGGATCTCATAGACAGCCAAAGTCAATACCACCCCCAAATAGTGGGGCTCCTGAGGGTTCTGGAGACACCCAGGTCCTATACTCAGGTCACATAGCTCTGTAGTTTGGTGCCTTGCCAGTGGGCCCTACTTTGGAGTTTGTGCTCCTGAGAGTGACAGTTGGACTCAATTATGTCTTCCCTACACATGGCTCATCTGTCCCTTCTATTTAAACCTAGACTTGGTGCTGGAGTTTGTAGGTATACATCCAGGAGACTGGAGTCTTTGGGCTGTCCATGTGCAAGCTGGGCCTGGAGCCTCAGCGGAATTGCAATACCTACTCTTCAGTTCATTGGACTCACTCAGGACAACCAACAACAAGGTGAGGATTGACAACCACCATGCAAAGGAAATGAAAGAGCCCACAACTGCAAGAAAGAGAGTCCCATCCATCAGCTGTATGGGACCAAAGCCACCTCTCATTTAGAGGTGGAATGGACATCACTATCCCAGAATCCTCAGGATTGGGGAATGAACTATGGACTAGAGTGGATGTACTGGTATTCTACTATAGACATATTGTGATTCTAGCAATGGAAGATATTACAACACTGATGTGGAGGCAGTGACCACTGGAGGCTCAGGGGGTGGGGAGTGTGAAAAACAGTAGTAATACAGGGGCTTTTCCAGGACTTGGGAATTGTCCTGAATGACATTGCAATGACAGATATAGGCCATTTTATATCATCACATAACATGCAGAACTTTGTGGGAGAGAGTGTAGACTACAATGTGAAATATGGCCCATGCTCAGTGGCAAAGTCCCAGGATGCATTTATCAATTGCAATGAATGTGCCACACTAATGAAAGATGCTGTTTATGTGGGAGGGTGTGGGAAGTGTGGGGAGTGGGGCATATGGGAATCCCTGTATTTTTTGTGTAACATTTAAGTAATCTAAGTATCTTTTAAAAAATAAAAAATATATATTATTGAAAAAAAACAACAAAAACAAAAACAAATGACCAGGAAAACTGGTCATCCATATGCAAAAGGAAAAAATTGGACCCTCCTCAACCGTAGACAGAAATTAACTCAAAATTGATTAATGACCTAAACATAAGAGCTAAAATTAGGAAACTCTTAGAAGAAAACATAGGGAAATTTTTTTCAGCAACTTGTTTTAGGTAATGGAGCCTTAAAGTTTACCTCAAATATGTGACCAATAAAAGAAAAAGACAGAGAAATAGAATTTCATGAAAATTAGCAACTTTTTTGTGTCAACAAAAACTGTCAAGAAAGTGAAAAGGCAACATATAGAATGAGAGATAACATTTGGAAACCATATAATTGATAAGGGCTTATTATCCAAATTACAAAAAGAATTCCTGCACCACACACACACACACAAAATAAAAATCACCCAACTGCAAAAGGTAAAGAAAATGAAAATATATTTCTCCAAAGCAGATGTGCATAGGTCCAATGAGATCATTTCAAATAAAACCATGAGATACCATGCATGCCCAATGAAATGACTATTATGTTTGAAAAATGGAAAATGATTAATGTTGTTGAGGATGCAGAGAAGTAGGAACCCTAGTACATTGGAGGTGGGAATGTAAAATGGTACAATCTCTCCAGAAATATTAAGGTAGTATGGTAGTTTGAGACTGTATATACCCCAGAAAATCATATTCTTAATTCTCATCCATTCCTGTGGATGTGAACATATTGTGGATGAGACCTTTTGATTATGTTACTTCAGTTAAGAACCTTTTTATTAGGTTATATGAATTAAGGCATGGTCAAGGGTGGGTCTGAATCCTCTTAAAGATCTCCTTTATAAACAGGCTGAACACAGAGACAGGAGAGAGAAATTCACTGAAGTCAGAATCTGAAAGGAAGGAAAACTGGAAGAAAAAGGAAAGACCAGATGATGCTGCCATGTGCCTTGCCTTGGGACAGAGGAGTCCAGGATCAAGGTTTTCTAGGTCTAGGGGAGAAAGCACTGCTTGATGAAGCCTTGCTATGGACATTTTCACAGACTCAGAACTTTAAGCTTAGAATTCAATAAATCCCCATTGTTAGAGACAACACATTTCTAGTATATTGCATTTCAGCAAGCTAGAAAATTAAAACAGGTGGTTTCTCAAATGCAGAAGTAGAGAATTACCATATGACCTGGCAATCTCTCTTCTAGATACATACCCAAAGAATTCATAGAGTGGACATGGACAGATATTTTTAAACCAATATTCATAGCAGCATTAGGTAATAGCTAGATGATGGAAGCAACCTAAATGTTCCGAAAGGTGAATGGATTAACAAAATGTGGTATATGCAAAGAATGGAATATTATTCAGACACAAAGCAGTTAAGTTCTGATCATACAGTACAACATTTGAAGACATCATGTTGAGTGAAATAAGCCTGACATAAAATAGATACTGTATCATTGAACTTATATGAAATAACCAGAATATGAAATACATAAAGACAGAAGGTACAGTGCAGTTTACTTGGTCAGCAAGTGAGGGGGGGGAAGGAGAGTGAATGCATAATGGATGCAGGGTTCCTGTTGGGGACAATGGAAAATGTTGGTAATGGACAGTGGTGAGGGCAGCGAAACATCATGAATGTGATTAACCCCACTGAATTGGGTGCTTGGGAGTGGATGTAATGGGAGATTAATGTTGTATATAGTTTCCAAAATGAAAAAATAAGAGAGACTAAAGAGACCATGATGATTAAATTCAATACCTTATCCTGGACCAGATGTATTATTGGAGGGGAAAATACCCAAAAGTTCATTATTGAGAAAAGTGAAAAAACTGGAATATAGGGTGTAAGCTTTAAATCAATGCTAAATGTCATGAACCTGATAACTGTATTTAAGTCATGTGAATATCCTTGTTTCTAGAAATATAGATGGAGGAATTAAGTGTTCAAGGAGTATTATGTATGGAACTTATTGTTAAGTATGTAAAAGCTAGCTAGACAGACGTATACATACATACACACACAGACAGGTAGGAACAGAGACAAAGGATAACATAGAGAGGGAGAAAGAAGTGGAGAGAGACAGAATATGCTACAAGAAACCTGGCAAAATGGTAAAAGCTGGTAAATCTGGGTATCTGCACATCGGGTATATTGGAGTTCTCTGCATAGGGTTTGTAATTGTCTTACAAATATCCTGTAAATTTGAAATTATTTCAAAATAAACATTTAAATAATTGGAATCAAAAGAGAGAAGCAGATACATAGTAGAATTAGTAAATTGACCTCACATTGCTGGCTTGGACGATAGAGAGATGGGGAAAAGAACCAAGGAAAGTGGACAGATTTTAGAAGCTGTAAATGAGGAAAGAAGGGATGCTTCCCTAGATCCTCTGGAAGGAAAGCTGCCCTTCTGACACCTTGATCGTAAACCAGGGAGACCCATTTTGAACATCCAAACTTCAGAACTGTAAGATAATGAGTTGTTTTTATTTTAAAATATTTTTTAAAAAGAAAAAAAAATCTTAAAAATCAACCATGAATAATTTATTATATATATAAAATTTAAAAATATAAAGGAAGCCAGAGCACCATGCTGCCAAGGAAACACAATATAATTAGTACACTGTATTGCCCCCAAGTTGTTACCATAAGAAGGGGGCAGTGCAGGCCACCAGTAATCCATTTATACCACACTTTTGCAAAATTCAGGAAAAGATATCTATGCCTTTAATTGGCAGTCAGACTCACCATAAGGTAGAAAAGGTCAGCAGAAGATTCACCATAAGGAACAAACAGCCAAAATCCTTTGGTGGTCCCAAGAAGGGAGCAGGAAGATATGGGGTCATCTGGTTGCTGCCATCACTTAGTACCCTCTAGTGGATTTGCAGATATACTTGGAATAGTGAAAACAAAGAAGGCCTGTAACACTATCAAATACATGAGACTGAGATGAGTTTCATAGTGCTAGGAATGCAGTGAACCTTCAGAGAAGAAAACAGTCCATATTCAAGGGCTCAGTAGAGTCACAGCCTTAACTCCTCAGAGCGAGACTTTGCCTGTTTCACCAGACCTCAGCCCCCATCATCCTCCAACCCTACCTCAAGGACAGAACCTCCCCACTTCCTCCAATGACACCTAGAAGCCCTGTCTAGCCCTCATCCTCATGTTTCATTGGAGAAAGTCTGGTTGGGAACTATTGACACAGTTGTATGTTTGATACCCAATATTACCTAGCCAGGGAGCAAGTGGTGGTATCTGCAGCTTTCTAAAACAGGACCATTGGTGAATGGTATCTTTTCCCATAGGTTATGCCTCATTGAAACCAACAAAATTTGTAGCTGCCCAGATGATTCTCAGAGGATTTCTTCTGGAAAGCACTTCTCCCAAGTGACCTCCTGTTCAGGAAACCCCGCAACTTTAGGATGACTTCCCACCATGTGGAAAATTCAACTGTGAAGTTTCTGATATGCACAGCCATTATCCATCAACCTTACCCATCCAGGGAATCACGATGACACAGCCATATGAAAGCTACAGGAACTGACACCTGCCTAAGGTTTAGGCACCCATGGACCCATCTGCATGAAGAGCAGCAATATTCACCAACATTGTAGGGTGTTTTTGGCATAAAGAATGGAACAATATGATGAAGGGAAAACACTAATTCAGAATAACCCAGGATGGATGAATATGCAAGGGCCCACAATTAAAAAATGCCACACTCAAAATCCAGTCTTCAATACACCTAGTTCAATGATGCCTGAAAATTCCTGCTTTGCATAGACATACACTTTGAACACACACACCCACAGTGTGATGGTAAATGATTAACAACCCACTCTACAGGAGGAGGAAGACAAGCCTTGGCTTGTGGCATTTAAAAATACATGTGGTGTATACAACTCCACCATAGCCACTTTCAAGCTACCAACCTGACATCAGTGAAGACAGAGCTGGGAAGAGATATCCATCAACTATCCCAAAGTAGCACAATCCAACTTCTGTTCATCTGATTCCCTTTTATATGAATATGTGCACATAATCTACTTGCACTCTAAGAATCTCTAATTTCACCACAAATATATCAGCAAAACGATACAAAAATTGCCAGAACATACAAGCAGACATATATCTGGAACACACACACATACAACTTATACACAGATAAACCACTTCTTACTGCCTAAATTTATAGGTTAACCTCTATGCACACTAAATATGTACATGACACACCTCCAACTATACACCACAGGCACACATTATGCCCATTTACAAACACATACAGCCAACACACTACTGTTACACATACACAGATTTACACTATACAAACACAGACTCTCTAAAACTTCCAAGTAAAGAATTATCTCATGCTCCACAGCATCATGGACCCATGCACAATCTCACAGCTCTTTATGAATGCACCTTTAACCTATGCAGCCTCTCAGTTTCATATATATATGGAACGGCTCACATTCCCTAAAATACAAAGTCCATAAACTCAATGAAACCAAATACACACACAACCACATCAAACCTGTACACTCCAAATGCACACAAGACCACACTTCAAACTCTTAAAACACATATAAAAGTCACTGCACCAAATTCTTCAAGCACTATTCCAAAAGAGACAGAAAGGGCTCAGGTGAACAATGTAACCATCCCACAAACCTCCCTAGACCCACACCTACTACAGTATCCATGATTATACATCAAGCCCTCAGACACAAACACAAAAACCACAAAAACACCAACAACCTCAGAACACAAGCTAACACACACACACATAAATATCCTTAATCCCTGAATATATGCATGACTCTAATCACTATTCAGCAACCCCTCCTCTCCAGAGTAAAATCTCCCCATCACCACCCTCACACATTCTGCAACAGAGGTACAAAAATGAAAGCATTTGCAAAAGAAATACACTTTCATCAAACCTGGTAACTCCACGTCCATTTATGAACTTATATAATTCACTCCCACACATGCAAAACATGCACACACAAAAAGTATACACTTTGAAGACACAAGGGAATATCTACTGTGTATCACGTAGGGGTTCACATGAAATCTCTTCCAAGTCCAAAATTACCCACACACATACTCCCACATCTCCTAATATTCCTAATCTTTTCACATACTTCAATTATGTACAAATAAAAATTATCCCACATTACTGTTTAACCACACAACCTAATCCTCCATCATACACAAAGTCCTACAATTACAAAGAAGCCCCCAAATACTCATATACAACATCACATTTCCAGATACACACAACCAGCCACTACTCCCCTACCCCAAAATCAAGCAAGAAATTACTTCCATGCTCAAATACACATACTGACCCCAAACAACATACAGATGAACATACATGGACCTAAAACTCCAACAATTCCCTTAGGCACCAGACCTCCACTCTATGGAATACCAGCATAAAAGCACCTTTCATCCACAAATACACATGGAGTGCTGTGCAGGCAAAGGTTTAACAATTTTAACCTGCTATCTCTAATGTAAATACAGTATGTATACATACATATACACATATAATTAGATTTACAGTATAATATATATTTATATTAAATTTTCATGATATAATGGCAGTGTAGCACACAGCTTACAAATAATTATATACACAATAATTTCAGGTAGCCAATTTTCACATAGATGTTACCAACTCTTGCATCTGAAGTCAGCCTGTGTTTGAAATTCCTTCATGGGGGCACATCACACTATAAAGAAGGGTTTTATTATTCTATTCAGCAAGGTTGCTCAAATTTTCCAAATAAGGATATGTTGAACATAAATGCTGACAGATATTTTTATGTTAAAAGTAATACGGAAGTCAAATCATAAACATGTACGGAAGAATTTAACTCGAATTTAAAGAAGTTAGCTATGTCGTTACTGGATAACGGTTTTCAGATACAGAAAAAAATTTTGTGTGTGTGTATTACTCAGAATTTAACAGCTACCGGCACAATAAACGTTTAAGTTTTATCTGCATTCTTAAAATTTGTCCCCTCATTTTAGGTCTAGGCCATCAAAAAAATTACAACATCCAGCTGGTTCTGCAGCGATTGTCCAGCAGAGGGCAAGGTACCAGCAGGAGGGCAGCGATCGCAGGAGGGCATTACACAGAGTGAAGGGGAGGATCATCAAGAAGTACACCCATTACCTCTTCTTTTATAAAAAAGCTGTTAACGGCAGGACCACCATCTGAAGACTGCCCCTCCCCGTCCACCAGACGCCGCCATTACTGAAGCACCTCCTGACAGCGAGGGGAACCCGGGCATTACCGGAAGCTTCGCAATGGACCACGGGAGCCCTTGGAGCTTGGCCAACCTCCCTTTCTAGATCCCCATCACAGAGAAGGGGTGCGTATGCGTGCTGGCGCAGGCCACGGCAGAAAGGGGATCCTGAGGTTACTTAACTGCAGTAGAGAAAAGGAACATCCCAAGTGCCCTCTAATGCTCAGGGAGGAAGCGATGCCTACTCTTCTGGAGCCAACATAACCATCCCTCTGCATAACAACACATATGAAAAGACCACTCATGATTTTTGAAGGGGAAATACCTGTAATTCCGTTGACTTACATAAGTCTTGCTGAATTTGGGGGAACAGGTGTACTCTAAAGCATAGTATTCTCAAATTGGGGGGAATGCTTATATAACTTTGGGCATTGTTCATTTTGTTCTTGATCAGGACCTTCCAAAAATCATTATGTCATTTTTTTCCTGACTTTCTCCTGACTCTACTGCTAGCATTTTACCTATGACATTTACTGAGGATATTTTTCAGAGTGCATTTATTTAATATATAGATACTTTCAATATGTTCACAACAATGTACTTATTTGAAAATCATTTGTTATAACTTTGAGACACTTTACAATCTGGACCGAGAAACTAGCTACTGGCATTTCCTTGCTCCTCTGGTGGAAATGTTTAAGTAGTGTCCATTGCAATGGAATGGAATAAAATTCAGATTTAGTAATATTTTAATATTTACCATAAAACTTATTCTATTTCAGTGAAAAAGAAAATGGAATGTGATGTTGGTGGCACCAAGATTCAAACTAAGGTTTTCTTTATTGTAAAGTCAGTGGTCTGAGTTTTTGGGAAGAGTACCTCATGGCTTTTTAGGTAACACATCTATATAGGTTTGTCAGATAAGATACAGGGCACCTAAATAATTTGAATTTCTGATAGTCAATGAATAGTTTTTAAATATGTGCCTCATGTAATATTGGGGACATACTTTACTGAACTATTTTTACAAATTTTCAAATATAAACAGGCATCATGGATTTTGAGTTGCTAAATGTGGCAAACTTATTCCAAGGGGAACCTTGAAATTTAAGGGAATGTAGAACTTCCCCTTTTAGTAATCTAGCCTGAAAAATAAATTGGGAACAAAGATACCAGTAGAAAAACAATCAATGCAGTGATGGGTAATGGAAAATAGTAGAACATATATTTTAAAAACAAAAAGTGTTGTTTAAAAGTAAATAACTTGTATTTTTTTTTAGTGGGATAAAATATTTCTCAAAAGATTAAAAAGAAAGAGATAACATTGGTTTCTCTGGAAAGGAGAACTGGGTTGTCAGGGCAAATGAGTAAAGACTTGTTTCTGCCTATTCCTTTTTTTTTTTTTTTTTACCAGGAGGTCCCAGGGGTTGAACCCAGGTCCCTCCATATGGGAGACAGATGCCCAACCATTTGAGCCACATCCATCCCCCTCTGCCTATTCCATTTTGAGCAATTTCACTTTTGATCCATGTATAGGTATTATTAGCTAAAATTTGATTAAATCATTAAAATATGGAAAATTACATATTTAATGATAGCAAAATAAACTGGAAAAAAGGGAGGGAATGTCTGGTCCTGAAACTGTAGAATGCATGCTAGTTCCTAGTTGTAGTGGAGCATCCAAGAAAAGGGGATGGTTAGAAATGTGGGCCAAGTTGGATACTACAGAACTTGTATTAATAGATATGAATTATGAGAAATAATGCATGCAATATAGAGGTTGCTGTGCTTAAAAAACTGAACAGCATATATTTGCTGAGAAAATCCTAATTTCAAAAACCCTGTTACCTTTTCTCCTTCAGTACACATACATTTATTTGACTATATGTCCTGAATTTTCTTCAGAAAGTGTACTCATCATTGAAGAAAGACAGAAACCTACAGCTACAGATTCAAAGCAGGGTGGGTTTATAGGCACAAAACTAGGTTTATTGATAAAGAATTGAAGCAAAAAGGACTCAAACTCAAAATTCTGCTCTGAATCTGAAAAAGAATATACAAATTGTGCTAACAAGGTATATTCAAATTATTTTGCCGTACTATAATTTGAAGAGAACTCTGGTTCTTACCTACCTGACAGAGTCCTACAATGAATGTTTTCCAACCCCCATCCTAGCTCCCATTCCCCTCTGTTAGTCTCCCCACTGTAAAACATCTTGACACCTACATTCTACCTCTGTTAAGATCAAGCTTTCCCCTCTCTTACTTGGTTTCCTAAAAATCTCCTGGAAACAGTTCTCTTTCTGGTTCCTGGACTCTGCTCCTCATCCTGGAAACTGCAGAGAGCTGTAGTCAGTGTCAAGCTGGTGGGATGAATTCAGAAAGCAGTAAATCTGTAAGGTAGGGAGTGTTATCAGAGTCCCTCAAAACATCAAAGCCTTGGGAATTAAAATTTGACCCTTCTCCATGAGACAGGCTTTGGGCTGAACTGGAGGAAAGACAGCAAACTGTACTTCACCAAGGCTATCACACCTGTGGGGGTGGACAGGTATCCAGTGCTAGGTGGACAGTGCTAGCACTGGATACCTGGATACCTGTTCACCCCCACAGGTGTGATTAGAAAAAGTGACTCAGATCCCAGGGCTGGAGATTCAGCTCTGAAGTTGATGCCTCCTGTGTGGGGCAGGATGGTCTCAGACTTCAGTTCCCTGCTCAGAGCATGGCTGCAGTGCCCATGATTCACTCCCCACTTGATGGGAGGAGCAGGAGCTCAGGAGTCACTTGCTTGTGTGGAATCAGCTCTGGCTACTCCTGTCCCCAGGTCACAGACCAGCCCACTCTTTCTGAGCCTCAGATTCCTCTTCTCTCCAATAGAAGCACATACAACATGGGAATGAAGAAGGAGTGCTAAGGAGACAGATCTGAGCCTGAGCCCTGCTTTGCCATTCCTAAGCCTGTGCCTGGGCATTGGACCCTCAGCCCTGAGCCTCAGTTTACAGCTCTGTACATGGGGACAGTACATGTACCAACTCCCTGTGAGGTTATGTGAGGTTCAGAATGGCCCTACTGCAGCTCCTGGTGCAGTGGGAGCTCAGGGAAGGCTGACAGTATGTCATCATCATCACCATAATTCCCTGAGGTCACCCTAATCTCCCCTTCCCCATGAAGCATAACTGCCTCTGTCCCCATAGTGGAGCTTGGGCACTTAAGCCCCAGTCCCCTGGCCCCACAAATTGACATTACCTTCATTGTGAATACTGTGTCCAAGGAGCCTTCACACTGCCCAAGGGCCTCCAGGACCGAGGGCTGGGAGGTGCTGGTCCCTGTGACCCTGCACCTATCTACTTGACTGGGGTCCCACCATGACAGGCACCTACAGGTGATGATGAACTGACACTGACCAGCAGCACAGGGAGCACATGGTGGCCCTGCATGTGGTCAGCAGGGGAGGCCACTGTGTTCCTCAACTGGGTCCCCTCATCCTCAGCTGAGCCCTTGGCCTGGGCTTAAAGTCTTCCTGAAGGGAACATGCTGTCTCTTGGGAGCCTGTGGCTCAAAGTTGGCTTGGACAGGAAGGGCTGGGATTGAGGCTGAGGGCCCTGGGAGGGGCTGGGCTGGGACAGCAATTGTGGGATGGGAAAGAAAGTAGAGATGCTTCAAGGAAAACAGCAAAGCATTTAGGAGGGTGGCCTTGGTACTGGCTGAGAAGTTGGCTGTTATGTGGGGGAGCAGGTGCCCTTAGGGATGATGCTTGTTGTCCTGGGTGATGATGAGGTCACAAATGTGGGATTGTGGGCTTTCTGATTCTCCCATGAAGAGCCTGCCTGACTGGGGACCCAAGGCATCTGCCTATAATTGACCAGCAGCCAGGATGGGGATTTTCCTACATATCCTGCTTCTCCATCCAGTCAAGTGTGATGCACAGCCTCTGAGTGTGGGACCTTGGCAAGGTTCTTCCCTTTGCTGAGAATCTTTTCCTACATAGGATTGGATAACATGGAAGACTTCAGCAGGGTCCATGGGACCTCTATCAGGAAGTAGATGACAAACAGCTCCTGAGCCCTGGGCTGTGCATGAGTGTCCTGATGGTCACACTAGCCTGGGGTCACCTTAGCTCCTTTCTTAGAAGCTGGGGAAGAGGAAGAGGAGGGAGGAGAGTAAATTAGCCCTACTTCCTGAGGATGGGAATGACTTCCTTTATGAAGGTTTACATTTCTCATTTAATCATTCATTCATTCATTCATATCAGTATGTTATTTACTCAGGTCATAATGCAGTAATACACTATTTTCTTGCTCCAATTATCTCACCTGTTAGTATTGACAGGTATTTCAAGTTGGTTCCTAAGTCATTTTCCCATTCTCACCCTTTTATTCTTTTTTAAAATTTTATTTTGATTGAATCCTCACATTCTGCCACTACAAAATGCTCAAGGCTTTTGCTGTATTTTCAGTGACTCAAAATGAGTCATTTCTTCCTTTGATTGGAAAATGGCATTTAGAAACCAAGATAAAGGCCCCGGGTGTGCTCTTTTGTTACCAGTTAGTTACTACTTCTAGACCATCTCTGTAGATACAGTAAGGGTATATATGCATGTGTAGAATCTCATGTGGGCACATATATTTATCAATATTCAGAATTAATTGATGTATATGTGCATATGCATATATACATATATGCTTCAAATAAACACACAATTACTACTGACATCTATGAATATAAAACATATATAAATTAAATAACATTAAGTTCATAGCAAGGTCTCTATAACCTGTGTCACAGATTTATTTGTAGCTTTGGTATCTGCAAGATATTTCACTGACACTGAGAACATCTTCCCATTACCTACAGTTTATTAAGTCATTCATTCAACCTTTGGATATGTGTACATAGTTTCATGATGGGCAAACTCTATTCCTGTGAGAAAAAATAACCATCAAGAGTAGGGGTTCTTAACAAGGGGTCCATGAACTTGAATTGAAATTCAAAAAAACATTATTCTTGTGGGCACATGTTGGTATGGGTGTGATATATTTTTAAGTAATACACAGTATAGTGTGGACTTAGTAAGGGGTCCATTATTTTCACCTGACTGGCAAAGAGGTCTGTGGAACAAAGAATATTAAGTACCCCTGGACTAGAGTATAGGCCTTATGTATGATTCTTAGTCTTTTGCCTTATATTTTCCCAACTTCCATAGTTACTGAGGTTTACTCCTACACTCCTTACCTCATTCTGTGAGATTGCCCCCATCATCCTCTTCCATTTTTTGAAGACAGTATTACTATGATACCAAAAACAAAGGCAACACACAATAAAAAAGAAAAGAATAGTATAGACCAAAATCCCTCATCAATATAAATGCAAACATTTTTACAAAATATTAGCAAGTAAATTTCAGCAATATAAAAAAGAATTATGTACCATGACAAGAAGAGTCTTCCTGGAATGCAAGGCTCAGTCAATATTCAAACAATCTATCCATGTAATCTAAATTAGTAACAGGGTAAATGAAGAAAAATTATATGATCATATCATTCATGCAGGAAAACATTTGACAAAATTCAGCACCATCCCTGGTAAAAGTGTCAGAAAACTTGGAATAAAAGGGGAAATTTCTAATCTTGATAAAGAAAAATGTAAACCTGTAAATAAGATTTTAATTAATGGGAAATAACAATGTTTTCCTGCTAATACTGGAAATAAGGCAAGGATATCAGCTCTCAACACTGCCATTTATATAGTATTAGAAATTCTGAATAGCACAATTCTAGCCAAGAGAAAAAATGGACATATCAGAAAGTAAGAAATACAACTGTCTGTATTGGCAGATAACATGTTCTATGTAGAAAATTCCAAGAAATCTACACAAAACATCCTCAAGTAGTAAGTAATTCCAGTAGGTTTCAAGATAGAAGAAATGAGAAAAATTGTTTTCTCTATAATAATAAACATGTGGAAACAAATTAAAATGCAATGTCCTTTGTAATACCACATGAAAAATAAATTTTTATATGTAAATCTGATGAAACTTGTCCAAAAGTTGTGTGCTGAACCACAATATACTTTTGAAAGAAATCACAGAACATCTAAACAAACAGAGAGACATTGGGCAGTCATGGATTGGAAGACTAAAATAGAAAAGATTGTAATTCTTCCCAAGTGATATACAGGTTTAACACAATTCCTTTGAAATTCCTAACATGAGCCTTTGTAAATATAGAATATTTTCTAAAGTTCATATGAACACTAAAAAAATTGCAAGATTTAAAATAATTTTGAGAAAGAAGAAAATAGTGGGAGGAAATACACTACTCCAAGGCTTGGTAAATAACTACTTATACCAACATTGTCAGTTATTGGAAAGGAGACACATGAATTAAAGGAACAAAATAGAAAGAATAGGAAACCCAGAAATAAACATGCATGAGTATAGACAACTAGTTTTTGAGAAAGGTATAAACACATTTCAATGGAAGAAAGATATTTTTTTCAACAAAAGGTGCTACAGCAATTGGATAGTCAGAGAGCAAAAAGGAAAGAATGAAGGACTAAGAATATTGACCTGAGACTCATCCTAGTACAGTAATTAACCCAATATGGATCACAGCTTTTATTATAATGTACAAACTATAGATACTTCAGAAGATACTTTAGAAGAAATTCTTTGGGACCTAGGATTCAGTGAAATGTTCTGAGATATGACATTAAAAGCATGATTATTAAATACACATTACATAAGTGGACTTCTTCAGAAACAAAAAATGTTGCTCTGTGAAAGGTCTTGTTAAGAAGATGAAATGACAATGTACAGACTGATCTGATGAATGACTGATAGACTGTATAAAGAACTCTCAAAGCTCAACTGTAAGTAATCAAACATTCCATTAAGGGCAAGGGCATAGGACATGAGGAGACATTACTCTGAAGAAGAACTAAAGATGGTTTGTAAACACGGGAAACTATGTCAATAATGCTGGTCATCACACCATAAAGAGATAGCGCTAGACACCTATTAGAATGGATATAATCAAAAGGGAAGACAACCTACTCAATGGGAGAAACTATTTGAAACCATATATCTTGTAAGGGTTTAATATCCAGAATATATGAAGATTTCCACTACCCAAGAAAAAAACAACACAATTTAAAAATGGGCAAAAGAAGTGAACAGACATTTCTCCAAAGAGGATATACAAATAGTTAAGAAGCACATGAAAATATGCTCACCTTCACTAGATATAGGGAAATACAAATTAAAATCACAAGATTAATTTTCATACCAATTAGAATGGCTATTTAAGAAAACAACCTAAAAAGAAAATTGCATGCTGCAGAGAGGATGTGGAGAAATAGGGACACTCATTCATTGCTGTTGGGAATGTAAAATGATGCAGCCACTCTGGAAGACCATTTTGCAGTTCCTCAGAAAGCTAGGGATAGAATTATCATATGACCCAGCAATCCTTCTACTGGGTATATACCCCACAGTATTGAAAACAGGAACTCAAACTGATATTTGCACAACGATCTTCTTAGAGGTATTATTCACAATTGCCAAAAGATGGGAGCAACACAAGTGCCCATCAACTGATGAATGGGTACCCACAATGTGGTATATTTACACAATAGAATAGTATTCATCCATAAAAAGGAATGAAGTCCTGATACATGCAACAGCATGATTTGCATTTCCCTAATTGTTAGTGATGTTGAACATTTTTTCAAATGTATTTTTCACCTTTCATATTTCTTCTTTGGACAATTGTCTTTTCAAGTCTTTTGCCCATTTTATAAATGGGTAGTTTGTCTTTTTATTGTTGAGTTGTATGATTTCTGTGTATATTATCAGTATTAAACCCTTATTGGATATATGATTTCCAAATATTTTCCCCATTGTTTTAGTTGCCTTTTCACCTTTTTTCCTTTATTTTAAAGATTTATTTATTTATTTACTTTTATCCATTTTTACCCCTCCTCCCCCCTCGTTTTTGCTGTTTTTGTGTCCATTCGCTTGGCAATTCACTGTGTCTGTTTCCTGCCCTCTCTTCTCCTTCTCCTCCTGTCTTCACCAGGATTCGATCCTCAGAACCTCTGATGTGGGAGAGAGGCATCCTACCTCCTATGCCACCTTAATTCCTGGTTTTGGGGCATGTTTCATCTTGGCTCTCCCTTGTGTCCCTCTCCTGTTACATCATCACCTTGCTGCATGGCTCAGCAGGACCTGGGGGCCTCACTCATATGTGGGGCCTTGTGGTGCACCTGCATGTGGGGCCTGATGTTGCCCCCACATGAGATGCTTGGGGCTCATCTGCTCACGGGAGCCTGGTGGCGCCTGGAGGCCTGATATCCTACCCATGCACAGGCCTGGCAGCCCACACGCCTTCTATATTTTTCTTTTTTTTATATTTACTGGGAGGTCCTGGGTATCGAACCCAGGTCCCTCCATATGGGAGATGGATGCCCAGCCATTTGAGCCACATCTACACCCCTGCTATATCACTTAAGGTTGGCCAAAGATACTTAGAGTTACAGTCATTTCCCATACAAGATGGTCATATAATATATCAGGCTTGTTTTATCATTAGCATTCTAAAAATCAGACCTAGGGATAAAAACTAGATCTGGGGACACATGCATGGTTTCTAATATAGTGAATGTTTAGCCTACCCTGATTATCACAAAATCAGGACAGCGAGAATATTTGCAACCTTTTCACAAATCCCTTTAAGGTGCAAAAGTGTTTAGTTTTTAGGAGGTCCTATTTATAAATTTTTTCTTCTGTTGCTCATGCTTTGTGTGTAAGGTTTAAGAAATAACTGCCTACCACAAGATCTTGGAGATGTTTTCCTATATTTTCTTCTAAGATCTTTATCATTATTGCTTTATATTTAGGTATTTGATCCATTTTGTGTGTTTTTTTTAAATAAGGTGTGAGATAAGGATTCTCTTTCTTTCTTTTGGATATGGATATTCAGTTCTCCCAGCACCATTTTTTGACTAGATTGTTCTGTCCCAGCGGGGAGGGCTTGAGGCCTTGAAAAAGTCACTTAACCACAGATGTCAGGATTTATTTCTGAGCTCTTGATTTGGTTCCAATGGTCAATCTCCTTTCTTTAGTGCAGTACCATGCTGGGTTTTGTTGTTGTTTTTTTTTAACAACTGTAGCTAATTAATATGCCTTAAAGTTAGGAAGTGAGAATCCACCAAACTCATTCTCCCTTTTTAAAAGACATATTTGTTTATTCAGGACATGTATCCTCCCAAATATTTTTGATAATTTTCTTTTCCATTTCTGTAAAAAAGGCTGGTTGTAATTTTTTATTGAGATTGCATTGAATCTCTAAAAAAGTTTGGGTAGAATTGAAATTTTAACAATATTTAGTCTTCCAGTGCAAGTACTTAGAATGTGCTTTCATTTACTTAAGTCTTCTTTGTTTTCTTTAACAATATGTTATACTTTTGTGAGTACAGGTCCTTTATGTCCTTGGTTAAGTTTATTCATAAATATTTGATTCTTTAGTCAATATTATAGCTGGAAATTTTTTTCTGATTTCCTCCAATGATTATTCATCACTAGTGTATAGAAATGCTATTGATGTTTGCATATTGATCTTCTATCCTGCCACCTTGCTAAACTTATCTGTTAGTTCTGGTAGCTTTGTTGTGGCCTTTTCGGGATTTTCTAGATAGAGGACGATATCATCTGCGAATAGTGAAAGTTTTACTTCTTCCTTTCCTATTTGGGTGCATTTTATTCCTTGATTTAGCCTAGCTGCTCTTGGTAGAACTTCTAGCAAAATATTGAATAACAGTGGTGACAGTGGGCATCTTTGTTTTCTTGCTGATCCCCGCAGGAAAGTGTTTGGTCTTTCACCATTGAGTACAATGTTTGCTGTGGGTTCTTCATACATGCAGTTTACCATATTGAGAAAGCTTCCTTCTATTCCTACCTTTCAATGTGTTTTTATCAATAAAGGATGCTGTATTTTGTCAAGTACCTATTCTGCAGCAAAATACAAGATCATGAAATTTTTCCTCTTCATTTTATTAACATGGTTTATTATACTAATTGATTTTCTTGTATTGAACCTCCCTTGCATCCTGGGATAAAATGCACTTGATGGTGGTGTATAATTCTTTTAATGTGCTTTTGAACCCAGCTTAGAAGTGTTTTGTTTAGGATTTTTGCATACATAGATACATAGAAATTTTGGTCAGTAATTTTTATATTTGTAGTATCATTATCTGATTTTGATATTAGGATCATGTTGGCTTCGTAGAATTAATTTGTTAGTGTTCTTTCCTCTTCAATTTTTTGGAACAGCTTAAGCAAGACTGCTATTAGATCTTTTTGAAGGATTGCTAGAATTCAAACTGTAAAGCCCTCTGGTCCCAGGCTTTTCAACTTTGGGAGGTTTTAGATGACTGTTTCAATCTCTTCCCTTGTGATTGGTTTTTTGAGGTCTTCTATTTCTTCTAGATCAGTGTTGGTGGTTCATGTCTTTTTAGGAAATTGTGCATCTCATCTGCATTGTCTAGGGTTTTGGCATACAGTTGATCATAGTATCTTCTTCTGATCTCTCTCATTTATGCAGGGTCAGTGGTCATGTTCCCCCTCTAATTTCTGATTTTATTTATTTGCGTCTTCCTTTTATCTTTTTCATTGTAGCTAAGAGTTTGTTGATTTTGTTGAACATCTAATAGAACCAATATTTGGCTTTGTTGATTTTCTCTATTTTTTTTCTGTTCTCAATTTCATTTATTTCTGCTCTTATCTTTACTATTTCTTTCCTTTGACTTGGTTTAATATTAGTTTAATGTAATTTTTCCAGGTGTGTAGTTAGATCTTCAGTGTCATATCTTTCTTGTTTTTTAATGTAAACATTGTGGCTTATAAATTTCCCTCTCAGCACTGCCTATTCAATATCCCATAGGTTTTGATATATTGTGTTCTCATTTTCATTAGTCTCAAGATATTTACCGAATTCTTTTACAATTTCTTCACTGACCCACTGATTATTTAAGAGTGCATTCTCTAATCTCCACATATTCATGAATTTCCCTTTTTCCATCCATTATTGATTTCCAGCTTCATTCTGTTATGATCAAAGAAAATGTTTTGTATAAATTCAATCTTTTTTTGTGTGTCATCATTTTTTTAAAAGATTTATTTATTTATTTATTTATCCCCCCCCCCTCCTTGCTGCTTATGTTTGCTGTGTCCATTCGCTGTGTGTCCTTTCCGTGTCTGCTTATCTCTCCCTTGCTATGAGGTCCTGCTGCATCAGCCAACTGCACCGCACGGGCCAGCCTGCCCTCACAAGGAGGCCCCGGGGAAGCGAACCCGGGGCCTCCCATATGGTAAATGGGAACTCTATTGATTGAGCCACACCCACTTCCCATCAATCTTTTTAAATTTATTGAGATCTGTTTTGTGAACCAACATATGGTCTATCCTCAAGAAGAATTCAGGAGCACTTTAAAAGAATGTATATCCTGCTGTTTTGGGTTGTATTGCTCTATAAATGTTGGGTAGTCTAGTTCTTTTATCATATTATTCAAGCTTTCTGTTTTTATTTATCCTCTGTCCAGATGTTCTATCCAACATCCAAGACACTGATAGTGGTGTCTTGAAGTCTCCAACTATTCTTGTAGAGACACTTATTTCTCCCTTCACATTTTCCAGTCTGTGCCTCATGTATCTTGGGGCACTCAGGTTAGGAGCATTAATATTTAATATAGTTATTTGTTCTTGGTGAATTTCCCCTTTTATTAAAATATAATGACCTTCTTTATCCCTTATAAGAGTTTGTCAGTTAAAATCTATTTTTTCTGATATTAGAATTGCTACTCCAGCTCTTTTTGGTTTCTATTTGCATGGAATATCTTTTTCCAACCTTTCACATCCAACTTGGTTGTGTCCTTACATATGAGGTGAGTCTCTTGTAGACAGAATATACATGGCTTATATTTTTCATCTATTCTATCAGTCTGTATCTTTTGCTTGGGGAGTTCAAGCCATTAACCTTCGATTTTATTACTGTAAAGGCATTACTTCATCAACATGACATTTTGATTTCTGTTGTCATATCTTACTATTGTCTGTCTCTTTACCTATTAATTTAGCCTTCCTAATAATTTTCAGTTCTACACTATTCTCCAAGTCTCCTCGCTCCCCCTTGTTCTTTCCTTTCAGGCTGCAGCATTCCCTTTACTAACACTTGGAATTCTGTCTTTTGGTAATATACTTTCTCAGTTTTGTTCTTCGCCCTCATTTTTGAAGGACAGCTTTTCTGGATTCAGATTTCATTACTGGAAGTTTTTCTCTTTCAGACTTAAATATATCAATCCACTTTCTTCTTGCCTACATGGTTTCTGATGAGAAGTCGGCATGTAATCTTATTGAGGTTCTCTTTTATGTGATGATTTCCACTTCTCTTGCTGCTTTCCGAATGCTCTCTTTATCTCTGATATTTCTCATTCTGAATAGGTTTCTTGGAGTAGGTTTATTTATATTTATTCTGTTTGGGGTGTATTTTTCTTCTTGGATATTAATATTTATGTCTTTCAGAAGGGTTAGGAAGTTTTCAGACATTTTTCCTCAAGTATTCTTTCTGCCCCCTTTCTATTCTTTTCTCCTTCTGAGACAGTGATAACATGCTTGTTTGGTGTTTTGCATTAGCTTTCAATTCCATGAGACCCTATTCAATTTTTTTTTTAAATTTTGTCCCTCTTTCTGTTTTTCTCTCTGTTCCAGATCAAATGTTCTGTCTTCAAAATCACTAATTCTGTCTGCAATTAAAATCTACTCTCATGTGCCTCTAATGTACTTTTAAGGTCATCCATCATGCCTTTCACCTCCATAAGCTTTTTTACTTTTCTTTGCAGGTTTTCAACTTGTTCTATATACTCATCCAATGTCTTCTTAATATCATTTATGACTTTAGTAATATTTTCCTCCAATTCTTTGAGTTGATTTAAGACATTTTTGTGATTATCATTGATTAGTTGTCTTCAATCCTGTATCTCATCAGGGTATTTGGTTTGTTCCTTTGGTTGAGCCATCTCTTCCTCTTTTTGATGTCTCATCAGAATATGTTAGTGAATTTACTCTGATGGCCAATTTCTCTCTCTTGCCTATTGTTTACTTTTTTCACAACTCTTCTTTGATTTTTGGTTCAAGTTTTTCTGTGTCTTTAAAATTGCCCAGGATAAGTAATCAAAATTGGTCCAGGGACACACTAATGGGGGCAGATTATTTCCCAGGGGGCTTAAGAGATACCTAAAAGCAGTTTTAATTTGTGAAATTTCCTAACAGGCCAGCAGATGGGGCTCATGTGTGAACCTCTCCAAGGAGGTGTTTCCTTCAAGATGCTTTCCAGTATTTTTTGTCTGGTCAGAGCAGAGGTTCAAAGTGGCCTCTGCCTGCCAAATTCACTGAAGAGACACCTTCTGTCTCACACCTCCTTCCCTTGTAACTACTGACAGGGAGGAAGATTTCTGTTCCCATCACTACTTCTGCAGTGAGCCAGAGGTAGTATCCAGGCTTAATGTCTTGAGGGTGGGGAAAGGGAGCCCAACTCGGCCTCTGCAGGGATTTGTTGACTCATGTTTGCTGTTTTGCGTTTTTCTCTCTGTCCCTTCCCTTCCTAGGAGTTATGAAGCACTCCCTGGTCTGTTGACTGCCCAAAGTAGGTCCCTTGGAAAGCTTCTGGCCCTTTCTCCATTGTTCTTTGAGAGGCTTGATCCTTGCCTGCCCACTTTGATGCCATCTTCCCTGAACTGTTTTCACTGTTTTTAATATCATTATTGAAAAGCAATGTGGAAGTGAAAAAAAGCTCATGAAAGGCAGCTTGTGTTAGCTGAAGAGAGTGAATGTGCAATTGGTCAAGATGAGCCAGTACTTGTGCTGTTATGAATTTGAGATGGATACATTAGTGGTCTGAGAAATTTTGTGTTTTCATACCCAGATACCTCCTCACTCTCAACTCAGTATTTCCCTTTAGTAATTCATATGCCAACTTCTATACAGCACATAATACATGCTACAGGACTTTTTTCCAGTCACATTTTTCACTCCCAATGTCTGAACCCCTAAAGGAATTTGCAGGGAAAAAGTGAAATTGGTCCTACAAAGGCCTAGTTTCAGTCATATGGTTTCCCTGCATTCTTGAACACTTCTGCATTTCTTTTTGGATTTTCTAATCTTAATCCAGCCCCACTCTCTCTTAATGGGCAGGGTTTGCATGGCTGTTTGCTTCTGGTCATGTTCTCGTGCACTTCACACCCTGAGGCTCTGGGACTGTGTCCTATGAATAAAAGTCTCTCAACCCCTTGGTGAACTGGGGAGTAGGTTAAATACAAAAATCTTGGGATTGTAGGGAGAGGAGCTCTGGTATGTGTATTTTTTAAAACAAATTAATTTTATTGATAGATATTATTAAAGTGTACAATTCATCCAAAGTGTACAAGCAGTGGTATTTGGTATCACATTGTTGTGCATTCATCACTTCAACTATTATTAGATAGTTTCCATTATTTCAATAATAATAACACAGACAAGCAAAAAACAAACAAGGAAATCCTTGACCTCTCAGTCGCTCTATGCTTCCCCTTCCATACATAGCTACAAATTCTAGCTATTCTTACACATCTATTTATATATTTATTTTTAAGCAGTTTTATTGAGATATATTCATATACCATATGATCTATCCAAAGTATATAATCAATCGCTTTTATAATGATCATATTGTTATGCAATCATCACCACAAAAGATTTTAGAACAATTTCATTTCTCCAAAAGAAAGAACCCACACCTCTTAGCAGTCACCTCTCAGTCACTCCACCTTCCCCACCCTTACATAACCACTAAACAAGCTTCACCTTTATTAATTGATTTGTATTTACATCTTATATAAATGGAATCATACAATATATAGTACTTTGTGTATTGCTTCTTTCAAATAGCATAATTTTTGTCTTATATTAACAACTTGGAAAATTAAGATATTAATTCCTTTTCAAAGAAAAACTTTCTTATATTTGCAATTTTGCCCATATTCATGTTTCATATGTGGTATTACTATGTTATACATTCTCATATTACACTTTAATTCCTCTTTAAGTCACGTGACCTTATGTTTTCCCTTTAAACCAGTATCATACTCATATAATAGTATTGCTAGTTACAAAAATAATGCTGTGCTTTCAACTTTGATATTTATTACCAAAGATTAATACACACCCTTTTTAAACAATTCTGCAGAAATTAACCCTCACCTTTCCATTCTCAAACCTCATCTTATTTTCCAGTGACCCATATTCAAGTTATTAACTCCATGAAATTACACATTATATTTCATTCATAGTAGCGCATTCATACAGTATTTTTACTTTTGTGTCTGGCTTGCTTCACTCAACATAATGTCCTCCACGTTCATCCAAGTTTTCCTATGTTTTATGACTTCATTTCTACTTACTGCTGCATAATATTCCATCATGTGTATACACCACAGTTTCTTTATCCATTCATCAGTTCACATTTATGTGGGTTCTGTCCATCTATTGGCAATCATGAGTAATGTTTTTATAAACATCAGTGTGCAGATATCTATTCATATCATTGCTCTCTGTTTTTTTGAGTTTATACCTAATAGTGGGATTCCAAGTCACAGGGTAAATCTATATTCAACCTCTTTAGGAATTGACAAACAGTTCTTCAAAGTGGCTGTACCATTCTATATTCCCACCAAGAGTGAATAAGTGTTCCTATCTCTCCACATTCTCTTGAAAACTTGTAGTTCTGACTTTTTAATAGTGGCCATTCTAATAGGTGTGAAATGATATCTCATTGTAGCTTTGACTTGCATTTCCCTAATCCCTAGTGATGCTGAACATTTTTTCATGTGTTTTATTTCTAGTTGTATTTCTTCTTTGGACAAATGTCTATTCAATTCTTTTGCTCATTTTAAAATTGGGTCATTTATCTTTTTATTGTTGAGTTGTAGCAGCTCTTTATATATCATGGATATTTAACCCTTATCAGGTATGTTATTTCCAATTATTTTTTCCCATTGAATCAGATGCCTTTTCACCCTTTTGATAAAGTCCTTTGAGGTACGAAAGAGTTTAATTCTGAGTAGGTCCCATTAATCTATTTTATCTTTTCTTGCTGGTACTTTGGCTGTAAGGTCCAGAAAACCCCCACCTACCACAAGGCTTTTAAGATATTTCTCTATATTTCCTTCTAGTAGTTTTATATTGCTAGCTTTTATATTTAGGCCCTTGATCCATTTTTACTTGATTCTTGTATAGGGTCTGAGAAGGTGTCCTCTCTCAATCTTTTGGTTATGGATATGTTCTCCCAGCACCATTTGTTGAAGAGATTGTTTTGTCCCATTAACATGGATTGGTAGGTTTGTCAAAATCCAGTTGGCCATAGAAGTGAGGGTTTATTTCCAGACTCTTAATTCTATTCCACTGATCTATGTGTCTATGTTTATGCCACTACCATGTTGCTATGACCCCTGTAGCTTTGTAACAGGTTTCAAGGTCAGGCAGTGAAATTCCTCCCACCTTGCTCTTCTTTATTAGAATGCTTTTCACTGTTTGGGTACACCATTCCTTACAAATGAATTTGGTAATTGCCTTTTCTATTAATGTATAGGACTGCTGTTGGAATTGTGTTTGGCATGGCATTGAATCTATAAATCAGTTTGAGTAGGATTGATATTTTCATGATATTTAGTCTTCCAAACTAGGAACAGGGAATGTCTTTCAATTTGTTTAGATCTTCTTAGATTTCTTTTAACAGTGTTTTGTAGGTATCTGTGTTACTGTTGCTTTTGTAAATGCAATTTTTCCAAGATTTCTTACTTAGATTGTTCATACTAGTGTACTGAAACATTACTAATTTTTGCAAGTTGAATTTGTATCCTGCCACTTTACTGGACTCATTTATTTGCTGTGTTGTAAGTATTTTGGAATTTTCTAATTAAAGGATCATATCATGCAAATAGTGACAGTGTTATTTCCTCTTGTCCTATTTGGGTGTATTTTGTTTTGTTTCTTGTCTAGTTGTCCTAGCTAGTACTTCTAGCAAATTGTTGAATAACAGTGGTGACAGTGGGAAAACTTGTTGTGTTCCTGATCCTAGTAGGAAAAATTTCATCCTTTCCCCTTTGAGTACAATGGTGGTTGTATGTTTGTCATATATGCCCTTTATCATATTGAGGAACTTTCCTTTTATTCTTATCTTCAAAGTGTTTTTTATCAAGAAAAGATACTGTATTTGTCAAATGATTTTTCTGCATTGATGGAGATGATCATGTGTTATTTTTACCTTCAATTTGTTAATGTGGTGTATTACACTAATGAATTTCTTGTTTTGAACTACCTTTGAATACAGGAATAAATCCCTCTTTATTATAGTGTATGATTCTTTTCTTCTGCTGTTGGATTACATTTGAAAGTATTTTGTTGAGAATTTTTGCATCTATGTTCATTAGACTGATTGGTATGTAATTTTCTTTTCATGTAGTATCTTTATCTGGTTTTGGTATTTAGGTGATGTTGGCTACAATTTTTACAATGCATTTCAGGAAGAATTAAAACCAATCCTATTTAAATATTTCCAAAATTTGAAGAGGATGGAAAATTACCAAACACATTTCTTTTAAAGCCATGTGGTCCTGGACATTACTTTCATGGGAGATTTTTGATGACTGATTTAATGTTTTTAAATGTGATTGGTTGTTGAGTTCTTATATTTCTTGTAGAGCCAATGTAGTTTGTGCATTCTGGAGAAAGATCCATGAGTACTTGAGAAGAATGTGTAACCTGGTGAACTGGGATGCAACATTCTGTTATATGTCTGTTAGGCCTAGCTCATTTAGTATAGAGCTCAAGTTCTCTGTTTCTTTGTCAATCTTAAGTCTAGTTGTTCTATCTATTGATGTGGGTGGTGTGTTGAAGTTTCCAATGATTATTGTAGAATCATCTATTTCTTCCTTCAGTTCAGTCAGGGTTTGCCTCATATATTTTAGGGCACTCTGGTTAGGCACATAGATATTTATGACTGTTATTTCTTGTGGTTGCATTGTCACTTTTATTAATAGATAATGGCCTTCTGCATCCCTTACAACTTTTTGCATTCAAATTCTGTTTTGTCCATATTGGTATAGCTACCCCTGTTTTTACATTTTGCAGTGAATATGTTTTTCCAACCTTTCACTTTCAACCAATTTCCTTACCTATCTCTAAGGGGTGTCTCTTGTAGACAACATATGGATGGCTCATATTTTTTATTTTAATTTTTAATATCACTTTATTAAGATGTTTCTCACAAATCAGTGAAAAGCTTGTTTACCAGTACGATAAATACTTTACAACACAAATGAAAAGCACCAAAGAGAATTTGGCACAGTAACTCTGAAAAACTTCACAATTCCTGGTTTCCAGTTCTTTTAAACTATACTCCTATTGATTACTCAAAGCTTTTTGAAAGAATTCCAAGCACAGTAACTGCTGAAATGAAACTTCACAGCACTGATTAGTCCTTTAATACCCTATATGTTCACACATATATACTAATATAGCTCATCAAACATAAATCTTCCCTTACAAATAAGCAGAGATCAAGATTAATATGATAGGATCTATCAAATTTTTTTTGGAAATGATTTACTAGTACCAAAGCAGAGTAAAACACACAAATTTACTAAAAATATATTCCTTCTTTATTTAGATGGCTCCACACTTCTGGCATACTACCAGATGACCACAAGGAATGACTACAATAGAAACTTCTTTGTCGATACATACTTTACAAGTTTTTTCTTCTTGCAATTTCTTCTTTTGTTTTTCCAGTGACAAACCTGAAACATCTTCTTTTGGAATATAATTCATATTCTTTTCCACAAATAAGTTCTTTTATAATGCAGAGTCAATTTCTTTTAGAGAGCTTTTGAAGAAGTTGGCTGCAGCATTTTCTTTAACTAAAACAGTATGAATCAATTTTCTTGCTTGTAAAAGTATCTGTGCTATTTGTTTACAAATATCACGTTCCTGTTTATTAATTATACTGGTTGTTAAAAGATTATCCAGGATAGGAAGCACACATGTCAACTGCTGAAAGAGACCATTCTCTTCTTCCAAATTAACGACAGGTCATCTGATGCCATTTGCTCAGTTTGTTGTTCCTTTTCCTCTTCTCTTTTTTCCTTTTCTTTTTTATTGTGGGTAAAAATCAAAATTTTCACAATACATACAAATATTTGTAAAATGATATATGAATACATATGCATATATGTACATTTGTTTATATAAATGTTATATAGATACATACATATATATATGTATATATACATATATATATGTATTTTTAAAGGTGCTAAGATTACCTAAATATAACTCAGAAATTACAG
>JAQZBX010019702.1:0-33582 GCA_029593785.1 Cabassous unicinctus | reverse complement strand
TATTTATTTTATTTATTTATCCCCCCCTTGCTGCTTGTGCTTGCTGTGTCCATTCGCTGCGTGTCTTCTCTGTGTCTGCTTATCTCCCCCTTGCTGTGAGGTCTTGCCGCATCAGCCCACGGCACCGTGCGAGCCGGCCTGCCCTCACAAGGAGGCGCCGGGAAGCGAACCCGGGGCCTCTCATATGGTAAACGGGTGCGCTATCCATTGCGCCACAGCCGCTTCCTGCTGTGAGGTTGCTGCATCAGCCCACCGCACCGCTCAGGCCGGCGTGCCCTCACAAGGAGGCCTCGGGGCGCGAACCCCTCAGTCTCTTGATCTCAGCTTTTTCATTTCATGTGTGTAAGAAAAGATTAAGCTACATGAACTCTAAGGTCCCATATAACTATAATGTCTGATGAGTGTGAAATACGAGAAATTTTCAAATCAGGTATTTCCTTCTTTTAGTGTACCATTCATGACTACCTTCTACCCAGATCACTTATAGCTTTTTGGTCACAAGCAATAGAAAAAGATTCTGGATATCTTAAAAAAATGTATTAGATGGCCTACTCAACTGTTTTCTCCAGGTTGGTCCTGTGTGATGGACGTCTCCAACCCTTTGCAGTCTTTTCCTCTTTTTGTTCAAGATCATTCTAGGGAGAAAGAATCTGGTTGGGCCAACCTTGGGTCACAAGCATACCTGTTGGCGGGGGAGGAGGGAAGAGCTCTTGAATAATAGTGTCCCTACACTGTTTCCAAGAGAGGGCAGGTGATACCCCAAACGACTCATCTGACATGATGAACAGCCAGTGCAGACTGAACGCACAGTGCATATGCTGCAGAGCTGTTTTCCTGGGGCTCCTTTCATTATCATCTGGGTGATTATTTTTGTTATTCTTTTGTGACTGATCTTTATTTTGTGGGTCTCATATTTTTCATTTTTTTGGTTTACTGTGTAGTTTTAGAAGTAGTGGTACACAAGTAGCTTCTGAGAAATGGTGCAAAGGAGATAAGTATTTTGTAAGCTTTCATGTCTGAAAATGTCTTTTTCTTACATTTGTATATAACTGATAATTCAGTTAAACATAGAATTCTAGATGGGGAATCATTTTTCTTCAGAGTTTTGAAGGGATTCTTCCATCATCTCATAGCAGCCCCTGAGCTCTTAAAAAGTCTGATGCATATTTAAGACTTTATATTTTGAATGAAGCCTATTTTTTCTTCCTGGAAAGTAATAGGATGGTCTCTTTGTCCCCACTATGCTGAAGTTTCATTATTCCATGCTTGGTGTGAGTCTGTTTTCAGTCATCTTCTAGAGCACATAATGGGCCATCAGTCTGGAAATGCATATGTTCCAAATCTGGGAAGTTTTCTAGAATATTTTCTTTTCTCAATTTTTTTTTTCTGATTTTTTTAAGCCTCTTATTATTTGGATGCTGTTCCTCCTAGACAATTCTACTGAGATATTTTGGGGGGTGGGGGGGTGGGAGTAGGAGTAGTAGGCTTTTTGTTCTACTCTAAAAAATATTCTCAACCTTATACTCCAGTCTTTCTATTGAGGTTTCTGTTTCTATCATATTTTTCATTTCTAAGTACTCTTTTGTCTCTGAATGTTCCTTTTATAGTTTTTACTCTTATTTCATGAGTATAATATCTTATCTCTCTAAAGATAATAATATATTTTAAAAACTTTTTCCCCCTTACATTGTGTGTTCCCTCCAAATTTTTTTTGCTTTGATCTGTATCTTAGTTTGCCATGTTTGTCAAGACATTTACCACAAATTGGGTTGACTTAAACAATAAGCATTTATTGTCTCATGGTTTTGAAGGCCAGAAGTCCTAAATCCATATGACGAAAAGGCCGTGCTTTATCCCCAGTCAGTAGTGCGTTCTGGTGATGCAGTCCTCCTTCACGTGGTGATCTCTCTCATTTCCTGTGCCTCGTCTTCTGGCTTCTGATTGCCAATGAATTTCTTCCCTTTCTAAGGCCTCTAGTCATATGGATTAAGGCCAATCCTAATTCAGTTTGGGTACATATAAGTAGGGTTTTTGAAGATCCTTTTCACAAATAAATTTACATCCTAACTGATAATAACATATTCGAAGGTTCTTGTTTACAAATGGGTTCACACCCACAGGAATGTGGATTAAAATTTGAACATGTCTTTTGTGGGGTACACATCATTTAATTCCCAGCAATCTGTCTTTCATATGAGATGCATGGATAAATATCTGATGGTCCTTGCCTGGCAAGTCATATTGAAGAGCAGAACATTGAATACTTATTTGCAAACTACATGTGTATGGATGGAGCTTATAGACTATAGCAGTGTAGCATAATCTGGTTAGGTCTTCTTTATTGTGTGTGTGGAAATTTTGATTTTGGTATCTTTGGATCTTTTCTAATGGGCTGATATGATTCCCTAGAGGAGGCTCTGTACAGAAGAAGGCTTGGGATCAATAGCCAAACTTTCAGTATGGAAAGCTGTCAATTATGTCTTGAGTTTCCCAGGCCAGAGGTGTGTGCATGCACACATTCACTCTCTCTCTCTTTTCTTTAACCTTCTCCAGAGATTAACCCAGAAGTTATCTCCCAGGGTTAGGGAGGAGAACTTGCTGCAGGGAAACCTAGTCCTGGATCAGTGTGTGTACTGGGATTATTCCTGTCTATTATTATTATAGCTATTATTGTTTGCAGAGGACGTTTGGGGATCTGTTTCTTAGATTTTCACAATTCTCTTTTGTGCCCCACTTTCACTACCATTTCCTGAGGAACCTATTGCTAGTACTTCCTGGCCCTTTTGGGTGTTCTGGTATAAATTTAGTTGCTTCTTGGTTTTCCCACTGCCAGCTTTGCTAAGTCAGCTTTCCAGCATTCATCATTTTCTTGCTGTTGTCTCTTTTCTCATTCTCCCTTGTCCTTTTGAGTTTGTGTGATTATAGAAAGAAAACAAAGCAAAAGTTTTAGTGTCATTTGAGTGAGGTTTTAGGAGAAAGTGAAGGTTCAATGCATATCATTCATTCTTCCATCTTCAACCACATGCCAGAGATAATTCCTGGCCATTTTATGCTCAACAGGAATAATCCCAGTACACACCCTAATCCAGGACTAGGTTTCCCTGCAGCATTCTGTTATCTAACTCTATTATGACTGTCTATTAATTTGAACGTTCTCCAAGTTTTGTTTTTTTTTCCTGTTAAAGGGTCTTTAAAAATATCTAGTTTGATTTTTATTGTCATTTTATGTTGACAATGTTTGACTTTTAAACCATGCAAGTTACCAAGATTTTTTTTAGTGAAGCCAAACGTAGTATCCTAATAGAAGAAATATGAGCAATTAACCATATATAATCAAGAGGGGTACTCTCTCTGTTCCTATTTGAACTTAGTGCTTAAAAGATTATTTATTCAGAAAACAGAAGGTGGTTATTTTAGGTATTCATGATGCAAAATATCATGTAGTCTTGCCAGCTGATACAAGGAATGGCCTTATGCCATTCTAGATTTGCAGCTATAATGAAATATTGATGAAAAAGAACAATTAATATTTAACACTTCAACTTAACTAAATCCAAATTATTTAATTTTTAATAAAAATAACCTAAGGACCATTTGAGTTTTACAGAGAAGTGTGTTCCACTAAAAGCTAAATGAAACAACTAATTTATATAAATGACTTTATGAATTATGAAAGCTGCGTTCATTTTCTAAAATACATGGAGGGTCTGTTTAAGCTTTATTTTTGGAAAAGATTTTATGTGAATAGGAGTACTATAATAGAAGCATGGGATTCTTACTTGGCTTGCATTAGATGCCTTCTAGTGATGCTTTAAAAATTTTATTCTGCAAGCATATTCTAAACAAAGGAACAATGGATAACTCAGTTGTAGCTCTGGCTTTCTCAGTAACTAATTAAGTGTCCTTGAAATTGGTACTTATCCATCAGAATCTTGGTTTTTTTGTTTCTCAATTAGGAGAGTTGAATACAATGATTCTTAATGTCCCTAAACATTATTGGATACAAAGTGTTACTGTAAAATGAACATTGATCCTATGATGGGCTAGTTAGTACCTGATGTGCTGGAGCTACTTTAATTATAATTTGGCTAATAATATACTAAATCTGTTTTTATATTACACTTTGTATATAGAATTCTAGAATTTTTTGAGAAAAAGTTAAGTGCAAGAAATTAAAATCAAGTAGTTTTTAATAGATTGTTACAGGAAAGTAGGAGACGGAGTATAGAGTTTAATAAACAAGTGTTTAAATATATGTTTTTAAACATGCATTTTTAAATCTACTTGAATGAAAATACGTTGTAATTCTCTACCTACCCAACTCCTTTTAGGCATGTATACACACACTCATACTTTTTTGCTACTGCCTTGCATATAGGATTTGGGGCTAATCCAACATTACCAGCCTCCTATTTTGAAAAGCAAGTTCCATTGGGATTCTGTGGAGTGAAAGTCGTTAGCATTACTCCATTGAGAAAACATCTATTCTTAGAAGCAGAAGTTACATTTCACCCATTTATAACTTTACTCTATTGTGGCTATGGATCCTGAATAAAAAATTTCAGATAGAATTAAGTTAATCCAGTTTCTTTTAAAACTTTGTTTGAAAAAATTTCATATTGTGCAGTGTTGTACCTGTTTGCCTGTTGTGTATATAGATGATAAACACTTTATTACCAGTTACCAATAATGAAACTATGCTCAATCTTGAAGTATCTGTTCTTATATAATTTTGAATTTTCATTTAACAACAACAACAACAGTGTAGTGTACTAACACTTAGGGAGTGCTTATCATGTGCCAAGCACTGCTCTAAGTGATTATAAGTATTAACTCATTTAATCTTCCCAACAACCCATATGAGTTAAGTGTAACTATTATTATTTCTGCTTTACAGATGAGGGAAGTCAGGCACAAATTAATGTGTCCCAGGTCACTTAAAAGTAAATGTTGAGACCAGGACTCCAATTTACATACTCTGGTTCCTAAGTCTGTATGCATAGTCACAATGTTGCTTATCCAAATATTTTATTTTACTATTACTTTATTTTCGTTAAATTAAATGATGGGAAATTTAAAGGATACACCTAAAGTTCTTGTGACCTCTCAATGTCTTCCAATTTCCTTAGTGCAGTTGGGAGCCTCTCATGTTTAAGATTACCAGGTAACTAGCTGTCCCACTTCCTCTCATCATGCTGTCACCCTGAATATATATTAAAAGCTAGTTGATCCTGTTTTATATACCTTTTTAAGGAAAACGAAGTCTTGGTGATATTAAAGCAGATTACCTCAAGATTAGTGCCAAGTAGCATTAATTTTCATGTGGAATCTTAATAGCCTGCACTCAATCATCCTAGAGTTTTTAGCCTGCCTTTACTGCAGCAAAGTGTGAAAAGAGCAACATTTTCATATGTGTCCTTTCATAACATGAGGTTAGTGGGTCGACTGTGCCTCTGCTGGACTCGGCTTATCTGGGATCAAGACATCTACTTATTCTAGAACCCAGACTGAAGAAGTTGCAAATTGTATACCTTCAAGTCCCAGAAGTTTGTATTCTCTCTCTTTCTTTCACTCCTGCTTGCTTTGACAAATTCTTTTCTGAATTTATCTTTAAAATTTTTCCCAATCAAATGCAGCTAATAACAATCAATACTCCCTACTTCTATTTCAAAGTGTCGTCACACAAAGCTAAAATTAATTGGAAACATTTTCTACTAGTTTATTTTACCAAATATTTTGCTACTATATAACTTGGGTCATCATTATTTTTCCTTCCTCACACAGCTTGGGTTGGAAGCCAGTATCGCATACTTTAGATTTTTATTATAGCCACATCTCAGTATCTAGATACAGATTTCTGTATCAACTATTGCTGCAGTAATGAATATCCCCACTATCTCGGTGGTTTACGACAGCAAACATTGATTTGTTGCTTATATTCCATGGATGTGTTGGGTTGGCTGCTGCTGTTAGGCTTGGTTTGTCTAAGCTCAACATGTTTTCTTATTCCTAAAACCAGATTGAAAGACTAGTGACTCCTATGGATATACTATTCATATACTACATGTCCAGAGCAAGAAGGCAGAGCCAAACCATGCAAGTTCATGTAAGGTGTTCACATGTCATTAAGCAAAGCAAGTTAAATTATCAAGCCCAAAGTCATTGAGGTGGGGAAGAATTCTTCACCTATGGGGTAGCCTGCCATAGGATGGGAGCAAACAAATAAAATTGTGTATAAATATTCAATCTACCTTATCCAGGATATGATGTAATTGAAAATTTGAACTAAACTAATATATTTTCTCTTTTTCTGTTTGTTTACATTAAACCATGTACGTTCAGGTATAAACGAAGATTCCAAAAGCATAACTGCTTACCACACAGTGTTTCTTACAGCCATATTAGGGGGAACAATAGTCATTGTCATTGGATTTTTTGCTGTACTTCTTTGTTATTGCAGGTAAGAACAATATTAATCAATGTTTATAAGCACAGAAGACTATCAAAGTACAGTATTTTAGTGTGTTCTGTGCCATACAAAGTTTATTTGTGGAAATCAATTTTTTGAACTTTAAAATATGTCAGTAAAAATAAAAATGAATATATTCTAACATTAGAATTGCATATATGATGTGCATATTGTGAGTGATTTTTAAAAAAACGAAGCTCCTAGATCATAACTTTTAAACATTTTTTTCCCATTTCTTTTATTCCAGGGATAAGTGTGGTGCTCCACAGAAAAGAGAAAGAAATATCACTAAACTCGAGGTCCTCAAGAGAGACCAGACAACTTCAACAACACACATAAATCACATCAGTTCAGTCAAAGTTGCATTAAAAGCTGAGGAAAAGTCACAGTTGTTCAGCTCCAAAAACTCCTCATACAGCCCTCAGAAGAGGGAACCACCAAAAGCAGAAGCAGAAGAAAGAGTTTCCATGGTGAAAACTCGGGACAATTTTAAAATCTACAATGAAGACGTTTCATTTCTGTCAATCCATCAGAATAATTATGCAAGAAACCCAGCACAGTCTTTGGAGCCCAATGTTGGGTCTAAACAACCTAAACATATTAACAACAATCTGTCTCCATCTCTAGGTGATGCTAAAGATGAAAACAGGTATCTCACAGGTAATGAAGAGGTGTTTGGGCGTTCCCACATTCCTGAACAGCTCATGCATATCTATAGCCAACCCATTGCTATCCTTCAGACATCTGACCTTTTCTCCACACCAGAGCAGTTGCACACTGCTAAGTCAGCTACTTTACCAAGAAAGGGACAGTTAGTCTATGGCCAATTGATGGAACCAGTAAACAGAGAGAACTTTACACAGACTTTGCCCAAAATGCCAATGCATTCTCATGTACAGCCCCCAGATGCCAGGGAAGAGAACATTGTACTTGAAGGTCAGCAAAGCTTGCCGTCCCAAACTTCGGATTGGAGCCGCTATTCTAGTAGCTTACTAGAATCTGTCTCTGTTCCTGGAACACTGAATGAAGCTGTTGTAATGACTCCATTTTCCTCTGAGCTTCAAGGAATTTCAGAACAGACCCTCCTAGAGCTGTCCAAAGGAAAGCCCTCCCCCCATCCCAGAGCCTGGTTTGTGTCCCTTGATGGAAAGCCAGTTGCACAAGTGAGGCATTCCTTTATAGACCTGAAAAAGGGCAAGAGAACCCAGAGCAATGACACGAGTCTGGACTCTGGAGTGGACATGAACGAGCATCACTTGAGTAGAAAGCTTGAGAGGGAGAAAACTTTCATCAAAAGCATGCATCAACCTAAGATCCTTTACTTAGAAGATTTAGACCTGAGCAGTAGTGAGAGTGGAACCACTGTCTGTTCCCCTGAGGACCCAGCTTTAAGGCACATACTAGATGGAGGGAGTGGAGCGATCATAGAGCACCCTATGGAAGAGTCCCCGGGAAGAAAAAGCACTGCTGATGATTTTGAAGCCAATACATCTCCCACTAAAAAACGGGGAAGACCACCACTAGCCAAAAGAGATAGCAAGACTAATATCTGGAAGAAGCGAGAAGAACGCCCACTAATTCCCATCAATTAACACATATGGGTAGTTGTGCTCTGCTGTCTCGTGCTGTTCTTGCTTCTTCATGTAAACTGCCATATGAACTTCTTGAGAAGTTGAGACTGGGCAATCTCATGGTCCCTGCACATGTCTCAAGCAGAGTAAATAGCAAAATGATAATTCAGTAATCGGGAAGAATGATACAGAAGAATGCTTTTTCTGGCCTATTCTTTTCATTTATTTTTGGGTGATGAATTTGACGTATCCAAGTTTTCAAAATGTAGTCCCCAGGTGTTAGTTTTCTGAAAATGTTGCTCAGTCAATGTGGCCTTGACTCTCTTAAGAATAACATAGTCAAATGTGTTCTAAAGTTACTTCCAAAAATGTTGACTTTTCCCTGATGACTACCCTGTGAAACCTTTAAAAATGAAACCTGTTTTCTTCAGGCATCACATTCTTGTGAAATACCACTATTATGTTGTTCTCTGCCTATACTTGAAAGTGACAAGTGGTAAATGTTCTGGACTGATGTTATCCTAGAGTTTTAAAGGCCAAACAGCATTTTCTTTTTTGTGATGAATAGCATGTCTATTTTGTCATCCAAAAAATAAATTCCAGTGCAGTTCATATCAGATGGGTAAGAAGCTACTTGATGATTAGAGAGGGAAACACCAGCTCTATGGTTGTTTTTGGATGTAACTTCACAAAATAAATAATGAAGTGTTAATTTGTTATTTAGAAGCCTAAGAAATGAATGCTCTGATATTGAATTTTTGTTTTAAATTATCTTTTCTCTTCCCTCAAAAGTGAAGTGAGCTTAGCTGTCAAGGAAAACTTTTTACTGATCTGGAAGAAAACATAGTTTAAGGCTGGCATGTACACATATGATAAAATTCAGTTTCAAGATTATTATATTAAAAAACCCAAACTCCATCATTTAAAGTCTATCAAATTTTATTTAAAAATCAGTGAGGTAAAAGTTTGTTATAAACACCAAAAAATTAACAAAATATGTTGAGATAAAGAAAATGAACATTTCCATTTTTTAATGAAATATTGACAAGCAGAAAAAGAAATGCCATTTCCCTGGAGTTCAAAAATACCTTCATAATATTAGGTGTATATTCAGATGTTACTTTTTTCTGTTGATGTTCATCAAAGATGTTTCAACTTCATCAGAAAAATGGAAATTTTCCCTTAAATCACTTCTAGCCTTTACATCTTTTTTCAGTTTTGGAAGTAACATATCCATATTCCTTTCATCAGTTGCAAGGAATTTATGTGCACATAACAGGTATTTTTTATTTTAATTTTAAGTGTCTTCAACTCTGAATTATCATTCATATGTCCTAAAAGTAAAAGATCTTCAACATAAAATCAGTTGATTCCATTTTTTTCTTAAAATTTCCATGAAGGCAAAATGTCTGAAGCAGCTTCCCCTTTCCCTTGGGGTAAAAATGAAATTAAATTGCTTTATTTCTCATCCCTTAATTTTCAACATGGGAGCAACTTAGAGACCCAAGCCACATAAACAAGCTGAAAGAATCAAAATAACCACATTAGCTTTAGTAAAATTGTAGATAGATGGATAGATGGAAAATGAAAGACAATGGCTTTTTTCTCAAGATAGTAGACTTCTGTCAAGTTTTCTCTGTAACCGGTTTTGAAAATATCTAACCCATCAGATAACACTCCTACCTTTCTCTGAATTAGCCCAAAGAACCTAAAGAACTAGACAAAAATTTGCTATATTTTGCCCCAATCCATAGAAGAGATAAATGTTTTGGGCAATATCTAGGCTTACTTTTTCTTTTTTTGAGTAGTGATAAGGTCCACAATTAGAGGAGGCTTCTTATTGGTTTTATACAGAAAGATGCATAAAAGGGGCATAAATAAAACAAAAATGATTTGGAAAAGATTAAGAAGTTAGTGCTCTGCTGAAGTGCCTTTGATATAGACTTGCTTTATTAGAAGGATATAATGACATCTTTCTTAAGTGTGCATTTTCTTTCTGTTAGCCAAATTAAACAGATGTGCAGTTTTCATTAATTAAAAATTAGAACTAGTGTTATGTTGGAACAATGAATTTTGCATGTAATTACTTTTGTGTGTCTAATTCTTTTTTTGAATCTGACATATATTGATAATTTCTTTATGTTGGTGTGAAGTAAGAAACTATACAGTAGAATGTTGCATCTCTTCAATTTTTGTGTTTTCCCCCCACATTTAAATAAAAGTATTTCATCTCTCAGCTTTGTAATGGAAAATACATATTGATATAAGGATATATCATTCAAATATACCATTTATTTTAATCATTCGTGTGTAAAGGAAATGAGCATATGCATCCCAAGGGCTTTTCTAGGAATACTTGCTTGGTTTCAAAATAAAACCTTATTTTTTTATACACTGCACATTCTGTTCTCAATTGGGAATTATAGGCAATTTATCTTTGTTAATGATCTACAGTGTATAACTTCTCATTTGTGAATAGTTCACAAATTTCCTGTTAAAAAGCTGAAGCCATCCACATTTTCTTAACCCAAGTGATAATAAACCTACAATATTCACAACTTTCTTAAATTTTTAAATTGAAAACCAACACAGTTTTTTGCAAATATAAACCTAGATAATTTTGTTCACAAATTGTTAACATTTGTATATCCTTTGTATATCCTTTGGATATATCTTAAAGGCAAAATTATCCCTCAATTAACTGATGGATTCGTTTACTAAAGCACGGCTATATGTATTTTGAATACATATTATGATCTTAAGACTTTATAAAATCCATTTTTATGATATTTATGCAGTTGTATAGGGATTAAGCCCTTTTATAATATATAGTATACCATGAAGATCACAACTGTTGAGGAATAAAAGCACTTCTTAGCTTTGGCAATCATTTTTAGGTCAACTCTTTGTGTATTTGAACTCTCTAGTATCAGTATGTATTACAGGGTTTTAGAGATCTGTGGGTCAAATATTGTCCTTCAAAACTTCCCAGAAAGGTGAAGCTCAAAATTACATGCTAATTTTTAAGGTATGAGTTATTTTTCCCCATGTACCAGCATCGTAGAGGACTTTGTATTGATTTCTATATCAGACCTAGTGTTGACATTTTACCCTCTTGTTTCCAAGTGCTTCTATCTTTTGTACTCTTTCATCAGAGGAATCTTTCCTTTCAGTGTATTTATTACAGTTACTACTCTATTTACTGTTGAAAAAGTAACAATCTGAAGATTTGTAAAATGTTAAACATAGTTCATTAAAGATAATAAAAATAAATCTAAAAATGTACTTGTTGCATTGTCTAATTTTGGGTAAACTACCAAACATTCCTCCCTACATTTTCATTCAATCTAGTAAACAGTCAATTATTGTGACTCTTCTTTATTACACTCCTTATAGTAAAACCAGCATTATATTTTTAAGTACTCTTTGTTTACATAATGAATTTGATTTCTCTTTATAGTTCATGTCCTCCAAAGTTCACATTTTTTACTATTAAAGTTGGGTAACTTCATATAGACAAATTGATCTCCATCCAATAAGGACTTTCCTTATTAAAATAATTTAGTAGTATGTAAGATAAATTCCAATTCCCAAAACACCTAAGTAGGAAAATGATACAAGATCTCCCACCTCTTTAAAAAAATTATTTGGCCATTATCTTAATTTCCTAGGGCTGCCATACAAAGAATCAACAGACTTGGGGCTTAAAACAGCACAGACTGAGAAACGTATGGTCTCAGTTCTGGAGGCTAGAAGTCCGAATCAGGGTTCTGGCAGGGCCTGGCTTCCTCTGAAGTCTGTAGGGTTCTGGTGGTGGCATGCTGGCAAGCTCTGGTGTCTCTGCCTCTGCCACATGGTGCTGTCTCTGTTTTACTCACTGTGTCCACATTTCGTCTTTACAAGGATACCAGTCATACTGGACCTGGGCCCACCTGCATCCAGTTTGGCCTTAACTACATATTCAAAAACCCTATTTCCAAATATGGTCAAATTCACAGGGCTTTAGGACGTGGAGGACACAATTCAATCCACAACAGACTTCTTTAGACCTAAACTAAATTACACGAAAACTGTTTATACTTATTGTTAGAACTCCCCCAAGAACCTTTCTGGTCAGTCAGCTGAACAATATGTGCGTTTAGGCAATTTGTCGTTTGGGACTTTGGAATACTTTTCAGAATCATCCTGGCTGTCATGTTTTTGGACATTTCCTATATAACTTAAGCAGATAATATGGTACTAGAAATACCTTTGGTTAGTATAAAGGGGATCGCGGCCTGAATCCCCTTTCACGAATACTGTGACGGTTATGAGCCGCAGCACTGGCATCGTGCCGGAGGCTTACTTCCGCCTTGGTCCCTGCCGGGTGGAGCCAGCTGCGGCTGCCTTTGTTTTAGGGCTTGGGCTCCATCTAGGAGAGTCTGGAGTTTTTATCAGGAATGAGGTCACCCCTGGAAGGGTCTCACGGTACTCAAACTAGTACGAGTCCGATTTTTAAAAGAAAACAAATTTAATAAATCACAATGAGAAACACAGGTACCTAAAGAGATGACGTTCGTGAGCTGGTCATCACATTCTCCTCCCATAAAAGAAACGAATGTGGGAAGACCGGTACTTAAGAAGTATAGGGGAAAAAACCCATAAAGAATGAAAAATAAAATAAAGAAGTACGGGAAAGGTAGTTGGATGGGGCTAATAGATATATTAATCAGTTTATCAAAAGTGATGCACCCAACAGTACTTGATAATTCTAGCAGCTAATCAGGGATTCCTTTCTTGAACTACATGCTGGAAAAATCTAGCATTAACAAATGACATCACAGTGTTCCTTTATTAGACTCCATAAAACTACCTTTTGGCCTCCTTTTTACAGGTGGATTCCTTCATTATGATACATGGTGAAATAGCTTAATTCCATCAGTAAGCTCTCTTTAAATCAATTTGTAGGGTTAATTTCTTGTGAGAAAACTGTCCTGTTGTCCTAGATTTGGAGTTGTTGGCTCCACAAAATAAATATTCATTTCTTGACTTGTTTTCTTTCTTATCTCCCTTTATTTTGAGCCTCAACTTATTTTGGGACTGTAGACGTCTGTCCTTTGTGTTAATATATGTTTTAAAAACATCTTCAGGGTTTGGCTAGACAAAAATAGTTTAGAAACCAATCACCATTTTATAGTGTTAAAAAACCAAAAAATTAAACTTAATTACAAATGGTGGAAAAACATTTTCATCAAATATGTATGTGGAAACTTTCGTAGAAAAAAAAGCCACTATAACCATTTTTTTTCAAAAATAGCTAAGCATAAAGATGACATTTTTTACTACCTGTGGTGTTTGTCAAAACTATGCCATAACATTTCTCCACATTGTTAGCTACGGTAGATGAAAGCCTTCCTATTTCTGTCAAGGAAGTTCACATATGAAGTATATCTTATTTTTTTCTCTTAGGGGACCAAACTTTTCTTAGTTGAGCACTATATTTTCTGATTTTCAAAACTACACTTGCTATGTTGTGAATAGTATTTGACAGTCCCTTCAGGATACCCCAGTTTCCCACCTGAGTTGGTCTTTTTTTTTCTTTTGTTCTTCCTAGGTTGACTAGGGCTTTCATACTTCTTATGTTGACTGGGTCTAATCCTTGAAGACCTTATTAAAACACCAGACTAACTGCAGACAGTCTGATTCAAAACAAATCAGACAATTACATTCCCAGGAGCCTCGTCTTATTACACTTGAACAGCTTAGTTAAAAACCTTTCATAAGGACTGAAAAACATAATTGAGGCTATTAAGCAACATAGGGTAAATACTTCAAAATACTTTTTGTTTTATATATCCCAATATTTCATTCCAGGAAATAAAGTTTTGTTTTACATTAAAAATCCTTCTTAAAATTAAACAAATTTATTCAGCTTAAATTTATCTCTAGTTGCCAGCATTCTCTATTAAGTACCATTTTGAAGCCCTGATTTCTAATTTAGATAACTTCTGAAAGATTTGTGTCTATTAAACAGAGAAGAAATTTAATTATTAACATATACTTTTGCAAATATATTTTTTCATTGTTACTTATTTTTTCATTAAGTGTTTATTAGTGATTTTTTTTCTAACTTGAGTACTTTTCATTGTTTCATGGATGATTTAACAAAGAATGCTACTAATTTGAATACTGACCATTTTCCAGGATGTTGATGACAGATAAGGTCTAAGAATTGAGGTGTTTATCAATCTTTTCTATAGAGTGCGTGCATTTAAAAAATAAAAAGAAGAAGTGAAAAGAAGAAATTATTTTTCTAATCAGGAATTATTTTTTCTTGGTGTGTAGATAAAATGGCAAAAAAAAAAAAAAAAAAAAAAGTTCTGCCAAAATGAATGTTATGCTACCGATCTTTACCACATACCTGTTTTCTGAAACCCAGGCTTTTCAAAAAATACTTGCTACAGGTTTATCATTTTATTTTTCTAGGATCAGACACATAAGAACTAGGTGTAATGAACTGTACTTGTTCTACTTAGTATTGGGACATTATCTATTTCTTCCTGCTTCTTTTAGAAGTCAAGGTGAAGTTTGGTACCATCAAAATTAGTCTCAGTAAAGCAACTGTAATCTGAATCAGGGAATTTCTTAAATTCTGTCTTCCCCAAGTTCCCAATTAACTTCTAAAGAAAATAAGGTCTGTTAGATAATTACACATGCATTTATGGCATGTACTGAATTGTTGTATTGAACTGTTACTTCCTTCTCTTCTGTGTCTCCTTAGATCTTAAGGTCTTTACTGACAGGACCATGCTTTACAATCCTTTCTAATGCCAACAGTACCTTTGATATCAATAAATATTGAGTAATGGAGTTACAGATTAAAATGAATGATAATGGATTTTATCCATTGGCAAACCGCTAAAGGGTTTTAAGAGAAAAGTGGTGTGATGAAATGTTCATCTTAGATTGCTCAGAAAGTAATGTGAAGAATGGATTTTGAGTGGAGGTGGGGAGAAAGGGAAGATGCAAATTTTGTCTGGCAGAGAAGTAGCTTACACAATTTGGGGAGCTCTCTTTAAATAAACAATGCAACATTGCAAAGTTAGGTATGAAAATTTCTTGGATTGAGAAAGAAATCACAATATAGTATCAATTTTAAAATTTAATACATACCACAAGTATCACAAAGTCCAGACAAATTAAATAATAGTTATTAAATTCCTAAATTCCTAAAATATTCTACAATATTTTTCCCTACATTTGGAAATATTTGACTGCATACTCTTTGAGCTCATCATATGACAATTTTGTAATATATTCTACAGAAAGAATAGGATCATAAATTTTTCTTCTAGTATGGTTGTTCAAAATTTTACTACAGGTAAAGGTTCATAAAAGATGACTTCAAACTTAGATATTCTCACACTTTTTAGTACTGCTACAAGTTTATATCGTATAAACACAGGCATTCTCATAGATTCTATTAAAAATGATTCCCACCCACCTGCCCACCCCCAAAAAAAGATAAGTGATGTCTTTATAAATACAGTATATGTGCTGCATTTTTGCCTATATTCCTGACAGAAGAAAACTTCCCTTTTGATAGGCATTGTTTAGGACAGACTCCTCTACTTATAATTATATAATATGTCTCAAAATTGGGAGAATTCTCCACAGAATAACTTCCAGCTTAGGATGTTCGATAACTTGTGTCTCCTCTGCTAACCATGTGCTTCTGATGCCAAGCATAGAAGAACACATTCATATCATATTATGACTTCTGGATAGGAACTTTCATATCATGACCCTTGGTCAGTCTACACTAAGACGGCCAGCAGTACAGCCGAACCTCTCGCTACCTGGATTCCAAAAGTGCCCTCAGCACCAGAGCTTTCTGGTAGGTGAAGTGTGAGGGAGGGGAAGTCCGAATAGAAGCAGACAGTAGTCTTAGCTGATTGCACTTAGAATATTTTATTTTTGCAAATTTTACTAAAATCTGTCACCATGTGAACACACTGGGAAATTCTCTCCAGGACCTTGGGAGGTGTTTCAGGCCATGAGGCCTAAACATCATTAGCGCCACAACGAATTCTGCTAAGGATGGGAATATAGATGGGGAGGCTGCTGAGACAATTTATGAATCTATTGAAATAGTTTAAATGCTGCTAGGTTCCTAAAGGAGTGGCAGTGAGGCTAGGAGAAGTAAATAGATTAAATTCTGCTCATGGACTCCAATTGGCAGAACCTGATGGATTGTATGAAGTCAGTATATTGGTAAAAGGAGTCAAAGATGACTTTCATTTTCTACTTGGGGTAAGCTGGTGGGTGGGGGAGTAGCTGATTGTGGGGGAAAATATGAAAAATCTGCCATTTTCTGTTGGATGTTTTGCTTTATAAGTGACAATAGGGCATCTAGGAAATTTCCCATGTACCTATGAATCACTTGGGTTTAGATGTAGTAGCATCAGATGTTAGATCTGGAAGGCAATTAGAGATGTGGCAAATTCCAGGTGGTTGTTGCAGCTATAGGTGAAGGTGGGATGGCCCAGAAAGAGTATGTAGGGAAAATATCTCCTTTGATGTTGTTAAATTATTTGTGTAATTAAAAACAGCTTAAAAAGATAAGTAAAATAGCAATCCTATTTAAGAGTATCAAGTTTTATAAATACTTACACATATGAGTTTATGTTAAAAGAAAAAAAATGACTTCAAAGTCTCCAGTTAAATTTCATAAACATGGCTTTATTTTACTATACATCTCAAATTGGGTATACATTCAAGTTTTGTAAGTAGAATCTTATTGGAAATAAGTGGTAAATAAAGAATTATTTTTAGGTTAATTTTCTTCCCTATATTTAATTGAGTACTAAACTGGAATTTTTCTACATTGCATTTGCACAGTCTTAGCTTAACATAGATCTTCAATAAATATTTGATGAACAGGGAGCACAAGTCAGGAGATGTGGGTTCAAGTCTTTCTAGGATACCTCAATTTCCTCATCTGTTAGATGGGTTTGACATGGCTGATGTGAGACTGAAATAAAATGATATGAAAAGCACAGTCTAGGTAAATATTAGTTATTGTTACATGATACTGTGAGTGCCCTTGGAAGATGCTGAGTTGGATGATCTTTATATTCTTAAACCAAGCAGTCGACTAATGCTTGTCAAATGGATGAATTTAACGACAAGAGATCATCCATATGAATCAATATTATTAATCAATGGGATTATTTCTAAGAGTTAAATAGCATCATTGCAACCTAAATATCACTGATATTCAGTTATCATAGTATAGCTTCCAATGCCAGATTTATCCTAACAGCCTCATTTGTTGAGCTTTTTCATCACCTCTAGATATTGAGAAAAGAACCACTGGATTGGGACAGTATCACCCAGTTATTTTCATGCATAGTTTGCCTCTCACACTTACTATTATGTCTCAACTCAGTAATAACTGCTCAACTTTCTAAAATAATTTAGCAACAACTGTTAAAAGGCATAAAGAAGAAGGTAGTTACAGGCCTATTATCCAATGGTTCATGAATCAAAGAAACTTGGGTTGTCCTTGAACATGCTTCCTCAACAAACAATTTTCTAAATTTTTATAGATCTAATGTATTTGTTATACCATTTCCAAGTATTTAAATTATATAGTTTCTTCAGAAAAAATTGTTCAAGAAAACTTTTTTTTTTCTCTATCTTTTCACTGATATTTTCAATGTATTCTAAAACTTGTAAACAGAAGGGCAGGCATGTCGAGTAGGAGCTTTCCTGAGGACTCATGTCTATAAAAAAGGACAAAAGCAGATATCTGAAGTCCAGAGAACCTTCATTTACCAGACCAGCCATCCCAAAGGGTTTGCTGAGAGGGTCCCTGTCAGCAGATTTAGCCATAACTCTCCTGACCCTACCTCATCAATGTAAGAGGAGGTCTGGGGAGCAGACAATGTGTCCTTTTCTGGAGAGGGAGTGTTTACAAATGAAAATTATCACCCATCCTGAAGGAGTGAAAGGGGGCACTTTACTGTAATGCTTGGGTGGGGAATAAGAGTCTCTGGTGACGTTTGGGGATGTCTGCACTAAGGGGAGAAGCATGATTCGATTGCTGACCATCCTGTTACAAGTAGGGGGAAAGCATTGGAGAAGATGGTGTCATTCTGGTGAGATGGGGAAATTCAGAGAGTGTCTGCCCCTCCCCAAATGAAACATAAGACACAGGTGATTTGGATAAGTAGTTTAGTTTGGGAACTACTGCTCTAATATATTTCTTACTCAAATGTGGTCCTTGGGCCAGCAGTATCGGCAACACCTGGGAACTTATTATAACTGCAAAATCTTGGGTGCTGCCCCAGACAGATTAAATTCATATTTGTATTTTAACAAGACCCCCCACGTGATTTGTAAACACAATATAGTTTGAGAAGCTTGACTAATACTCCATCATCCCCAAGTAAAATCTGTTATGATCTGAACTACGCACTATGGGGAACCAGATTCAACCATCTGAGAAGGCAATGCCTTTCTATGTGAATCCCATGGTCCTTTCTTTCCCTGGATCATATGAATGCCTCATTTTCCACCACTGTTCCACTTACTGGAACACTGTATTTTAGCCTCACTGGCTTCTTTCTATTCATTGAAATTTCCAAGCCTTTCTTCTCTATTAAATTATGTAATACTCTTTCATTAAAGTCTAGAACTCTTTGGATCCTAGGAAAACAGGAACTTATTTTTATATCATCCTATAAAATAATGATGGCACAGGAAAGCTAGAGATGCATGTAGAGATGATGCATTTCAGATTTCATTTTAAAACACTTTTAAGCATAAGATAAAATACTAATTATCCAGAGGAAATTTAAGTAAATTTTATACAGGTTACAATACAAAATAATATACCTTAAAACTTCCCTTATCTTCAAAATAATTAGTTGAAGGTTAAAAATATTACATTTGCAGAGCAGGTGTAGCTCAGTGGTTGAGCGCCTGCTTCACATGTATGAGGTTCCAGATTCAATCCCTGGTACCTCCTAAAAAAAAGAAAAAGTATTGCATTTGAGAATTATTACTATCATTTTCTTGCTTACAATTCCTTATCACTGCACAGTCTACAGTTAAGTCAAGAACTGGCATTTCAAAAAAAATTCTATTTTTGAGAGAGTCTTCTTATAAATGAAAGAATATAAATCAGTGCTGGTGCCATATTTTATTGTCAAAATCCATACCACATTTATAGTTGTTTTACTTTTTTATTTTAAAGTAACTATATAGTTAGTCTTACAAATATATTGAAATAATCATTGTCAAAATATCTATTGCAAAAATTTGCATTTTTCTTCAAAACAGCTGATTTTGTGAAATTTTGCGTTTGAGAACCATGACTATTATATTCTTATTCTATTTATTTCTTCTGTAAGCAAACATTTAGAATTTTAGCTTCTAAATCATTAATTTTGTTATCTATAAGAAATTTTTTTATTTGTAAAGAATCAGTGACATGACTATATGAAACACTGAGAAATTAACTTTATTATATTTTAGTGGTTTTATAAAGTGTAAAAGGAAGCTATTTTTTTTTTTTTGCTTTTAGCTTGCATATGTTTTTCCTAAAGTCATAACCCATATGGTAGTATTTTGTTGAAGGGAAGAATATTTAACAATTTACCTTGGTGGTCTTATACAGATATTGTTGAAATAGCACTGAGCAACATACTTCTAATCTATTCTTGACAATTTGAATTAAAAACAACTACTTAAAATTTTTAATTTTTCTTTGCTATCTTTCCCCTTTGCATTATAAAACTAATATACTAGCATATACCTACCAAATTAAAGTTACATGTTTGAAGCACAATTTGACTTTCAATTTTATAACCTCCATTTCTTACTCTCAGGGTTTCAAATGTTTGAACAGGCATACATCTTAGAAATGTGTTTCAGTTATGAAACAGATGGCACAAAACAGTACAGTTCATTTACAAACTGAAATTAAACTTTCAAACAGTCAAGCCTTTCCAGGGATTTAAAACCTCTGTGATGTGCCAAATTGTCTCTCTTTACATAAATCATTGTTCCTTATTCTTAGCTTGAAAAATGCTCCCTCCACCCTAGAAAGATCAGTCACTCATCCAATAATAATAACATTTTAGCTTAAAAAAGTTGATCATCCTCTTCAAAGAACCAATTAAATGGAGAACTTGTTCCACAGCAGTCACCACTTAGAAAAAAAGCAGTTCCATCAGTTTTTAATCCTCTAATTGCTTTTGGAAATGTTCCTGCAAACATGTACCTCTGAATATTTCATTATAATGTATTCTTTGAATAAAATATTTATTACTGTATATACAGGCAATATACATTATGTATGTGGTAATTAATCATAATACTTATGAAGGTATTTGCTCAGTATAATACTGATTCTATAAATTAACTACACTCTGTTGTTAGGAACAATGTTTTGCCTTGGTTCCAGAGAATATTCTCTAGTTATAATCAGCAAAAGATTAGTTTAAAATTGGATAATATAATACTCCCTCAATTAAAATCTCAGAATGGGAGTGGGGAGAGGAAGAAGGGGGAGCAGGGTGGGGAGAGAACATTAGACTGGGAGCAAATAAATTTGGATTTTCTTCCCAATTTTGGCTCATTTGCTGTGTGATCTTGGATGAGACACTAAACCCATTAAACCTCATTTTTCTCATAAAAATATAGGATGATCTCCAAAAATCCTTTTGGCTCTTAAATTCTGTAACTTTTGATGAAGGGACAAGGAAAATTAAGAGCAAAGCAAAAGGATTTGTTCCAACTGCTGCCCTCCAGTCCACCCACCATGCTCCCCCTTTGGCTCTGGTTTACTTTTCCCACCATTGCTCACCCTGACCAGCCACTGCTCTCCTGTGGATTCAGACTCCTGCCAGTCATTATGTGGTTTCTTTGCCACAATACTAGGCAGCACCATGAGGCTCCATAAATTTGCCCCGATAACTTGAGAGTGAGGATTATAAAAATGCTAATCCCACATCAAGTTTTTGGGTTTCTCTAGCTGGCCACAACTGACTAGGGACTAAAAATCTTAACGGTGTTTGAAATTGCCTGTTCTCTCTACCTCAAATTCTCATTTCATGGTCACTTCCTAAGTCCCATTCATCTTTCTTCTCTCATTCTTATCCTTATAATGCTTTGTTTCCTTTCCTCCAACCTAACACACTCCTCTTTGCAACCTAACCCCCTACATTTTTCTCTGGACTTCTGATTCTACCACCATGAGCCCTCTACATTCTTTACCTTTTCATAAACATTTCATATCTCCCCTCTCCCTTTTCTTAAGCTGCATCTCTCCTGAGGACTCCACTCCCCAAAGCCCTGTCAGACAGACTATTTTCTCATGCTGTCCTTGTTGGGGTAGGGCCAGTTTTCACCTTACTCTTTGTTGGCATTTTCCGAACACAGCTCTGGACTCTCTAAGTTCCCTTGAAGGGTTTACCATCGGTGTGAGGGTCATGCCATTTCTTTATGCCTCTCCTTCATCTGCGTATCTTCTGGACACTCCCTCACACTCACTGATGATTTTTGGGTCTGAGGTTACAAACTTTCTTTCCTTCTTACTTGCTGTTATCAAGAAGGACTTTAAATATCTATGAGGCTGACCCAGGATCACCAGTGCATTTCAGTTTCCTTAATGTTTTTGCGCCTGTGTCCTCCTCTCTGCCACCTCAATCATCCCATGGCCATATCCGAGACATGACTCAAACGCACCCCACCTCTGAAATCTCTTCATCACGCATAACATTCTCTGATCCAAACGTTCTGTCCTTGCAGCTTGCCTGATTAAGTACTCCTGTTTGACCAACCTCTGAGTTCTAATTTAATATTCTAAATCAATATTCATTTGTTATACCTTACAGGTCAGTCTTCTTCTATATTCACTTCTCTTCTAATCTAGCTTGATTTTAAGTCCATCTCTTCAACCTCTCCCTTACTGAGATCCTCAACTTTCTTGTTCATTTGCCATTAATTCCAACTCCCAAACAAAACTGCAGCTATTAATGAATTCAGCTCTCCAGCTTCTCTACAGTTGAACAAGACTGCTATGTGCAGTCAAAAAAAAAAAAAAAAAATCACCCATTGTCTTAATTTTCTGGCTGTGATCACAAATACCGCATTCACAAATGCCACACAATGGGTTGGCGTAAACGATGGGAATATATTGGCTTATGGTTTTGAGGCTAGGAGAAGTCCAAAATTGCGGGACCAGCATGGTGATGCTTTTCCCCCAAAGACTGGCATTCCAGAACTGGCTGCTGATGATCCTTGGATCCTTGGCTTTCCTGTCACATGGCAATGCACATGGCAGTGTCTTCTCCTTTCTCTCCAAGTTCTGTGATTTATGGCATCTGCTCCTACATGTGATTTTGTCTTCATAAAGCATCCAGGGATAAGATTAAGACCTAACTTCATTCAGTGTGGCCACACCTTAAATAAAAATAACATCTTCAAATTATCCTATTTACAATGGGTTTACACCCAGAGGAATGTATTAAGATTAAGAACATGTATTTTTCTGGGGTACATCATTCAACCTGCAATATCTATTAAGTCAGACTGGTGAAGCTAAATAAATACTTAGCCAAAAAACTTAAAAGACCTTTAAAACTTCCTGAATTTCAATCATGTTTCACTAGTCATCTCTGTTCCCATTTCTCTGGGGAAAAAAAAGTTCTTAAATCCTTTTCCAAGACCTCAAATCTCTTTACTCTTTACTCACTCTCTGCCAACCTAGACTGCAGCAAACCTCCTACATCTATAGTATTCCCCCTTTCTTTCTGCTTAGTGGTTATGCCCCTGCAGCAGCCTCCTACAGGCTATCCCACCACCTGTGCTCTAGCTCCTTCCCCTCCCAGGAGTGTTATCAGTTATCACATTCATCAACTGTATCTTCAATGACATTTAAACACATTCAAATTGCAGCTTTAAAAAAAATCCATATTTTTTATTGTGTGCATCCCCTTCCAGCTACTATTTTCTCTCCTTTCAGTCATAACCTCACGTCTTGAGTTGTGTATACCACTGTTTTCACATCCTCACATGCCATTCTCTCTTCAGCTCAATACAATCTGGCCTTTGTTCCTATCACTCCACTAAGCTGTCCAAGCTAAGGTCACTAATACCCTCTTTATTGCTATGACCAAAGTGCACTCTTTCTTATCTTACTTGACCAATTCTTTGGTTTTGTAATACCACATTTTTTGTTTTTCTTTTCTTCCTATCTTTCTGGCCACTTATTTTCATATATTCAGTAGTTCAACAAATATTACAGAACACCTGTATATGTCAAGTACTGTATGCTGAGCATATAGCAGTGAAAAATTAGCAAAGTCCTTGCCCCCAAGTACCTTGTATTTTAACGGGAGGAAATGATTAAGTATTTTCATAGTCTTCAAAAGTGTTATGAAGAAAAGAGAGCAGAATAAATATTTTGTTAGATGCTGTCTTAGTTTGCCAGGGCTATGTAACAAAGTACTGCAGACTAATTGGCTTAAATAATAGGAATTTATTGTCCCATAGTTTTGAAGGCTAGAAGTTTGCAATCAAGTTGTTGGCGGGACCATGCTTCCTCTGAAGTCTGTAGGGTTCTGGCAGTGCCTTGTCAGTGATTCATGGCATGATCTCTGCTCAATCTCTGACTCTGACACATGGCCATCTCTATTTCTGCATCAGTCATCTGTGTCTCAATTTCCTCTCCTTAAAAGGATTCTAGCATAACCCAATCAGGGATGTGCTGGGCTTAATAAAAAGAGGCTCTTAGAGAACTAGGCTCACTGATAGCAAGGAATATCCCTCACTCCCCCCAATTCCCCCATCTTCCCTTGCAATAAAGGCCAGGTATTAGCACTTAAGTGCCAGAATCCAGGTGGATGCAATTATTGTAATAAGGGGCAGGGTCAGAGCAGCAGTAGAGCTGGTTAAACACATAGGCACTAGGATCAAAATAGGCAGCCATCCAACAATGGTACCTTCCTGCAAACATTACACTGATTCACTGTATCAATGCTTTTTTGTTAATTGGGCCAGATAAATTAAAAAGTTACTATTATGTTGGAGGCCTTGATAAGACATGGGCTCCAGATAATGGGAGATAAACTCTACAGGGGCCTTCACATCAGAAAATATTTAAGGTGTCCAGTAGACAGGGGCATGCAAGAATATGCCCTGCAGGTAAGCAAACTATCACATCTTGCATTTCCCATCATGAAGGAAGCTCAACACCTGGTAGGTATCTTTGAGTTATGAAGACAGCATAGTCCACACTTGGGAATACTGCTGTGACCCATGTGCTGGATAACGCTAATGACTGCCAGCTTTGGTTGGACCCAGACAAGGGGAGAGCTCTGCTGCAGCTTTAGACCGGTGCAAGCAGCAATGCTGCTTGGGCCATACACCTGGCAGACTCTATGGTATTAGAGATATTGGTGGTGGGGTAAAAACAACATGTGGAGTTTACGGAAAGCCCAAGTTGGGGAATCACATGTGGGCCTCTGAAGTTTTGGAGCCATGAAATCTGCAGCAGAGAATTATACACACTTTGAAAAATAACTTGTGGCATGCCCTGGTAGAGATGGAGCCCCTGACCATGAGACACCAAGTAATTGCTTACACATCCCTCAATACCCGCCTTGAGGTGGAGCCTATCAGTCACAAGTTGGTTGGGCTCAGCAACCATCTGTCATATTATGGGAGTGGTCATCTGCACTTAAGCATGTGCAATTATCAGAAGGCACAAGCAAGCTGCATGAGCAGAGAGCCCAATCTACCATGTTATCCACCACTGTTGTACCACTGCCCCTGCCTCAACTCACACCTTGGGATTTGTTTTTGGATGGGTCAGTGGGTGTACGGGTGCAAACTAGAAATGCATGACAGCTGCCCTGCAGCTTCACTAGGCATGGCCTTAAAAGACAATGGTGAGAGCAAATACTCCCAGAGGGCAGAGCTTTTGGCATTGCCTTCACCCACATCCATTCCATATGTCTCTACCTTAGACCCCTTGTCTGCAATCTATCGATCTTTCTTCTTCTAGGTCGATCAGTCAACCAGGTCATTCATTACTGCCCTTGAGTTTGTATTTTGCTAATCTCAGTACATTTCTTCTTCCACACACAGAGGATGACCTTTAGTCTTAGAATTCACTTTGTCTAGTAAATAAGAAATGAAGGCATTGCTTAACTTCCCCCCTTTGAGTCACCTAATTCACATCTGGACCCTTTATGGGCAAGGCTTGCCTAGGTAGTCATAGAATTGTTACTGTAGTAATAAGTATTTATTCTCCTTTTGTAATCATGGGTAAAGTATTTTGTATATATTACTGCAATAATAAAACTCATAATAATTGCTGAATGATCATTTTTGACTATTATAGGAATAGTGTTCATGTCTTTCTTATAACTGAAAAATGAATTTTACAGTATCATTGCTTTTCTTAAGTAGAATCCCAATTTCTTATTGTTCTTTTATAATCCTTCCATATATATGTTTTACATTCTCAAGCATTTTTATCCCTCTTTTTTTTTCTCTCTTAACAGCTTTACTGTAGGTATAATTCACATACCATACAATTCACCCATTTAAAGTATACAATTAAATGGTACTTAGTATGTTCACAGAATTCTGTAATATCCCTCTTTTTTGAATAATTCTTTTCAAAAGTGGAGTGTAATATCTATTAAAACATAAATACTATTGATAAACTGGAAAATTATTTTGTAGTTCCTTTAACCTTATCTTACAAAAATATCAGTTAATAAACTCCTGGATTGCTATCAAATATATTTTCCACCCATTTTTTATATCAGAAACAAGCCAAACTGCTTTATTTTTTTTTAATGAAGCTCATGTTCTAATGAAATCAGGTACTATTTCTGAACTACATTTTAGTAATTATTGTTTGTGATTAACCTCAATTTAATTAATCATTTCTTTAAATTCAAATGCTATTTTCAAAGAATTTTCATTGCTTGTTATCTTCAAGATTTGTTTCATGCAACTGTGATTCCATTACCACATAAAAAATATAAAGTGAGGTGTTTTCCTTGTTACATGATTTTTTTCCCAAAGATTTATTTATTCCCCCTGCCCCCTTTGTTGTCTTTGTGCTCACTGTCCGCTCTCTGTGTATTCTTCTGTGTCTGCTTGTCTTCTCTTTAGGCGGCACTGGGAACCAATCCTGGAACATTCCGGAGTGGAGAGAGGCACTCAATTTCTTGTGCCACCTCAGCTCCCTGGTCTGCTGCATCTCTTATTGTCTCTCTTCTGTGTCTCTTTCTGTTGCATCATCTTGCTGTGCCAGCTCTCTGCACAGGCCAGCACTCCATGCAGGCCAGCACTCCATGCAGGCCAGCATTCCGCACAGGCCAGCTTGCTGAGCAGGCGAGTTTGCTTTTCACCAGGAGGCCCCGGGAATTGAACCCTGGACCTTCTATATGGTAGATGGGAGCCCAATTGCTTGAGCCATTGATGTTTTAAAAATATAATAGAACAGGAAAAGCTACTGAACTATAAAATTTAATTATTTATTTATTTTTTCTTTATTATTTTTTCTGAAATGTAGAATTTTTAAAATAAACAAAATAAGAATCAAGGGGTTATATTTTTCAAGTGAACAACATTCAAAACAATGGTTAATGGTTATTTTGGGAATAGAGCAGTTTTAAAAAGCAGATCTTTTAATATTGCTTTTATCAAGAAATTTGACAGTACATAAAATATAAGTTTTTGAAAATAAAATAGTAAAGCCATTATAAATGTGGCACAGCTTATAGTATCATAAGTATATTTTACTTTAATTTCCTGTTTAAGAAAACTCCTTTAAGGAAATATAGTAAAAAGAAAACACCATCTAGATATTCCTATAGGTTGTGTGGTCAATTTTCAGTGCAAGAAAAATGTAAAAAATATACAAGTACTTGGAGATAGCCCCTACATGTTGTGTGATATCAAGTGGAATATTTGAAAACAGTTAGTCAAAGCAAGGTAAATATATTTAAGTAAAAAATTTAAAAAAAACAGTGTAAAATCAGATATAAAAGCTCTAAAATTGTTTATAATTTACAATAACCTGAACATACTCATAAATATATCTCATACATTAAGTCTTACAAAGAACGGGGTCATTTCCTTTAAGTGTGGCAAACTATTCAGAGACAAGTAAGCAAAATTACTACAGAAAATTTTACATGCATTTGTCAAAAGTATGTGTTTTACATGCTGTACAAAGTAAACATGTTCAGTATTCAAATAATTTCTGATGTGAATCAAAATATGTTTTCACAATTGAACTCCTTCCATTATTAAAGATAGCTCAGTACTTTTTGTATTTAAGGATTGAGATGTAGGCCTTCTAGACTGATGACTACAATTTTTTCTAATTTCCCCCATACAATTCTTATATCTTTTTGATAAACTAAGTTTAGTTGTACCCCAATTGACAAAAAGACTTAAATCCTCTGGAAGTAAGGTATTTGATCTCCTGTTGTTCTCTTTTGCTTTAGTACCATGAGTCATCTTTGGGCTATCATTGATACTTTTACAGTCTTTGGTCATCTTCTGACTTTGACCAGTGTGATATTTTTCACTGATATATGTGCTTTCCATTCTACTAGCATGCATAATCTTTTCATGAGCAATAGAAGGAAGAAATGTTTGAGATGTCATTTTCCCAAATGATCCAGTGGGTAAATCTTGAAGATACCTAGGGAAATGTTGGCTAATTTTATATTCATAGATTAATTTCCTTGAATTTGAATAATCTAATTTGACAGACTGCAGATTATCTATTGTTATATTCTGATACACATCTATTGGACTTTGTGTTATATTAAGCTTTTCAGAATTTCTTTGAGGTAGGCTAGGTAAAATTCCAACTCTATTTTGTTTTAAGACTAATCCAGTACCAGGAATAAAAAGTTCTGGTTCTTCCTTCTTTGATGGATGAGTGATGTCTGCATTTGAATCAGATTGATGTACTTGTTCATTTATTGCTGAATCTTTCCATATTAAAGGGTTATATATAACTTGTCCATCAATAGGACATGAATTGCACTTGTGTAGTAACCAACCGTCAATACATTTCCTATGAAACTTAAAATAAAAGTTTTTGTTAATCAGAGCTATAATTATATTCTTTATAATACATTTAACTTATATAAATTATTCTATTTCATAATTGTGTGACTATTAAAATTACATAGCAAAAGCTGAAGATAATCATAATTTACCAGCTTTTATGGAAATATTTTGAAGAGTTCATTATAAATACATGGTTATGGTTATGGGCTTATCTCCATTTTCAACATTAAAATGGAAACCCTATAGATACATCTTTTGAAATTTTGTTAAAAACGCATCACTTATTCAATCCATTAATTTCACTGTAGTCTGATTATTTTAATTAATGAAAATTATTTAAAAATAAGAGTAACAAATAGAGTTGAAAATAGATCTGATAACAGTAAAATATAAAATAACATCACATTCTTGGAAAAAGAAAAACTATCAGACCTAAACTGTAAGTAAGGGTGATGCTGAAGATATAAATGTTTATTAAAACAACTTTTTTTTCCCCAAAAAAACTGGGTTATCAATTTTTGTCTAACTATATAGTGAAAAAACATTAGATTTTGATTCTTGTGAGTGCATATGAAATAATAAAAAACTATGCCAATTTAGGCATTTTGTTTCATCCAAAGAAATAATAAATAATAAAATATAAAATATTTTAATAAAAAATAAAAATAACAAAATATTAGTTTTCCATAAACTTTTTCCTTTTACAGGTAACTAAAGTAGATTAAAAAACTCTTAGAGTGTCACATGATCTTTCCTAAATAGTACGTATAGAAATGAATCTAAATCGATAGGAATCCATCCTGAGGGAGCAGAGCCTGCCTTATTAATCTCTGCAACAGCTTCTCTATCTATATTGTGCAATTTGAACATCCCTGTATATAACGCACAAGTAACAGTGAGAGACTTAAATAATCACTTCTTTTGTGAAAACTGGTCCTACAGGGAGATTCAAACCAAAATGATGTGATTTTTACCTTGTGAGTACATGGTAGCAATCTTGTATGTTGACCAAGACAAAATGCCTTCAAACAAAGTCGACACTGGAAGCCAGGAGCAAGCAGCTTACTATTCTTTGTAATGAGTAAGAGAGGCAGTGACTTTACAACACGTTTTGGTGTATAGACATGGCTGAATGAGAATAAGCAGAGAGACATGAATGTTCATAGAGGATTACAGATCAGGAAGTAATTAGTAGCACAGATAATAACCTCTATATAAATAGTGCAACTAGATCCAAGCTTTCCTTGAACTAAAGAGAATAAATCTCATATGTTATAAAGTTTATAAAAACCTATTTTATTGATCCTGAATGAAATGGATTTAACTTCAGTGTCAACTTCATCAAGAACAAAGTTTAATCAGTTATTTCAAATAAAAATACAAACTTGAAATTTTTTGGTTGGTACATTTTAATGTCAATGGAACCATAACAAAATTTTAATAAGAACCCTATACTCAAATTCTCTGTCTGAGCTATGCTTAGGCAAGTGTTTAGAAAAATATAACCCAATTCACTTTGTCATCTGGTGAGAAGTGATGTGCACAGTAAACCATATTAAATATTCCAAGTTACTATGGTAAATCAGTAGATCATAAGCTAAGAGGAAATTCATTTTCCCTCGGTATATGCTTACACTTCCAGTATTGTTAGACTATGTTAATGCAACCCTAAAAGCACCAATCCACTTTTTGTACCAAAAGTACCAATCAACATGCTAAGATGATACAATGTGAACTGTTATTTGATATAATTAGCAACTAGTAAAAGAAGCAAAAATATTAAAAACAAATATTTGGTTAAAAGGTCAGATGCATTCCTATTATTCAAAAGTCATTCAGAACAAAGTCCAAATATATTCTTCAGAAAATTTCATATTTCTCACTACTTTACAGACAGAGCCCCACCATGTTGCAGAAATTACTTTACCAAGGTCATTTAATTGTCAAATAATTTTTTAAAAAACTGTTTTCAGTACTCTTTGAAGATTTTGACCACTCTTTATCTTGAAGCCCTCTCATCCTTTTATTCCACTTTTTCTGCCTAGAATGTCCTTCTTCCCCTAATGACTCCCTTCCTCCTCTCCCCCGCACCCAAATATCTCCTAAGCCTAATCTTTTGTTCTATAATTTATTACTCTAATAGGCTGAAGCATGATACTTAGTGAGGGCCAGCAGAAATGGAAACAGAGTCTTTGAATAGCCTCATTTATAAGCCCAAGGCATTTAATACTACATAAGAGTTGTGTCCAAAGTGTGTGGAGTTCCCATAGGACATGAGCTAAATATCCACTGTAGGTTGGATAGAAACTAACTATATATTTTTTAGTGAGAATTAGCATAATTTTTTGGTTAAGTGAAATTTAAAAAATTAATTTCAACTTTATCTCCTCCCTTAAATTTCTCTCTCTTGTATATAATTTACAGTATATATATGTCTTAGCGTACAAAGCATGTTTGTTTTTAATTGATAAGGAGCATAACAAAAAAAGGCCCATGCACAAGTGTACAGCCCAATCAGTGTTCTGAAATATGAGCAATCAGTTCTGCACTCTTCCTCTGTGTGAGTGGAGTAGAAGAGTAGGAAGAGAGGCTTATTACTTCCAAGGCAAATCTCAAATTCCCTTGTATCTTTTCTTTATGTAGGTTATGTCAATTTCAATTTTACTGATATAAGTAAATTTGTCATTTTGATTAGTGAGTGTAACAATTTGAAGCTTTTTGTGATCTCAGAAAATATCATGTTCTTGGAACTAATCCATTCCTGTGGGTGTGGGACCTTTTGTCTGGATTGGATTCAGTTGGCAGGTTGGCTTTAATTGGATTGCTTCAGTGAGGGGTGACCCAGAGTGGTCCTCTTACTGGAGTCCTTAATAAATGGAGGACTGAAAGCACAGACAAGAGAGATAAAGCCACAGAGATGGAGAGAAGGAACCCAGAAGAAAGAAAGCCACAGATGGAGCAGCCAGAAGCTGAAGCAATGAGATCCAGAAGAGAAGCAGATGCCTCCATGTGCCTTGCCATCTGAGAGAGGAGTCCAGGATCGCCAGCAGCTGACCTTCGGTGAGACAGCATCTCTGATGACACCTTGATTTGAACATTTTCACAGCCTCAGAACCGTAAGTTATCAACCTAATAAATTCCCACTATAAAAGCCAACCCATTTCTGGTATTTTGCTCTCAGCAGCTTTTAGCAAACTAAAACAGTGAGGAAACCATTATATCCCTAGCACATAGTATTATCTCTGGTAGTAGTAGCAGAGGTGATGGTGGTGATGATGATGATGATGATGATGATGGTGGTGGTAGTAATAATAGATAGCATTATTTGAGTGTTTACTGCATTAACTCATTTCATACTTACAAAGTTCCTATGAGGTTGGTTCTATTAATTATCCCCATTTTAAAAATTAGGAAAATGTGGCAGAGAGAAGTGAAGTAACTAACCCAAAGTCACACAGCCAAAATGTGGTTGAACTAGTATTAGATTCAGGCATCTGACTCCAAATTATTGCTTTCAACTTGCACATTATAATGTCTCCTAGTATGTAATAGGTGCTTGTAGCATTTTTATATTATTTATGAATTCTAAAAAAGATACTTGATTATGTTTGTAAACTAGTCTGTTTCTCTGGGCATGATACCCTTTGATTATATTAGATTCAGCTGAGATGCCTTTGATTAAATTATGTTAAGATTAGGGCTTTGATTTGACCACATCATTAGGGCATGCAGGGTTGAGTCCCCAGTCCCCTTGGTAGGCTATACAAACGGATGTTCAATCAAGAACACAGAGAAGTAGATATACAGAGAAGATACACAGAGGATCCTGCAGCCCCAGGAAGACAGATGAGCCTGATAGTCTACAGCTGACCTTGTGAAGAGAACAGAGCAGCTGAGCCCAGAAAGAAATGAGCCCTGGGGAGAGTGACAACCCTTATGCCAGCCTACACCTGAGATCAGAAGAAACTGGGACCATGGAGCCATAAGAGGAAGAAGGAAGGCTGAACCCTTGAAGACATTGCTTGCCATCTTGTGTCAACACGTGGCAATAGACTTTGGGTGAGAAAGTACCTCTTATGGTACCTTGAGTTGGACTCTTTAGGGCCCTGTGACTGTAAGCTTCTACCCCAAATAAATACCCTTTATAAAAGCCAACAGATTTCTGGTATTTTGCATCAGCACCCCTTTTGGCTGACTAATACAGAATTTGGTACCAGGAATGGGGTTGTGCTTTTGCAATTACCAAAGTGCTGAAACAGTTTTATAAATGGGTAAGGGGTATTTTTTGTAGGAATTGTGAGATGCTTGATGGAAAAGGCCTAGATTGCTTTGAAGAAACTGTTGGTAGGAATATGGATGCTAAAGAGACTTTTTGTGAGACCTTAGAAGTAAATGATGAAACTATTATTGGAAACTGGAGGAAAGGCGATTCATGCTTTTCAGTTGCACAGAACTTAGCGAGATTAACTCCTGATGTTTTATGGAAGGAAGAATTTGAAAATGGAGAGCCTGGGCAATTAGCTGAAGAACTTTCCAAGGTAAACTCAGAGAATACAGCTTGGCTTCTCCTTGCAGCTTATAGGAAAATGCTGGACGAGAGAGATAAGGTAAGAAATGAATTGTTGGGCACAATGAAACCAGAAACTGATTCCGGAAATTCCAAGCCTCTGTGAATCAAGCCCTCAGACAATAGTGCCCCATTTGAGGACTTAACTAAACTTGGAACCTGTAAATCAGAATTGAAAATGCAGTTATTTAGGAAAGACTTGTGGAAAGTCTTACTGTCTGATGGCTTGGACCCCTGCTTCCTGCATGCTAAACCAACAAGATTTTTGCAAGAGCTGTATGAACAAAACCACTGTCAGCTTGGACTAAAAGAACATGGAGGGGAGACATGGAAGAGAAAATGGCTTTAAGAAGAAAACCATGGAAGCTGAGGTCTGGAATTAAGACACCTCCTTGGGCCAAGAGAAGGATCCCACCCATGTGTACAGACAGGGTGAGTTTGCCCCAGTATTTGAAGAGGGTGGTTGTTTCAGCACGCTGTCCAGAGAGAGTTTTGCTGCCCCAGATTACAGAGAGGATGGAGCATAGTCCCCAAGGGTTGGGGAAAGTAAGGTCGACAGCTCATAGGTCTGAGAGGGATGGGCCTGCCCCCATAGATTAGGGAAGGCCAAGTTTCCAACTCATTGCTCTGAGAGGGTTGGGCCTGTAGGCCAGAAATTAGGGAGAATGTTGCTGTTACCTCACTGTACTAAGGGGGCTGAGAATGTACCCGAGATTGGGTAAGGAGTGGCCATCACCCCAATATTCTTGGAAGGTGAGGTCTGGAGCTTGGTCACCACCCAGATGTTTGATGACTTGTGACTCATGTTTCATTCCCAATTTCTCCTCATGGTAATGCAAATGTTTATCCTTTGTCTGTTCATTTGTATTTTG
>JAQZBX010019701.1:0-33584 GCA_029593785.1 Cabassous unicinctus | reverse complement strand
CTCTTCTCATAATTATGGCCATTTAAATAATTCAATATATTTTTCTCTATATTGTTTCTTGTTTAATTTTTTCTATTCCAATTTTTTATTCTTATTCCTTTGTAGTACCTATGATTTTTTTATTCATGTTAATTATTTATTTTCCTAGGCCTTGAATGGTTCCTCTTCTACCTTTTAAAATTATTATTACTATTATATTTTTTCACTTCTTATCTCTTACTTTCTCTCTGGTTCCAATATTTTTTCCAAGGGAACATAGACAATAAAGAAATCAAGTAAGAGGACTAAAGTGTCAAAGAGAAAGCTTACCACACACACAAAGACAACAACACAATAAAAGCCTGAAGAAGAAAGAGAAGCAAAACAACTATTTAAGCCCATCAATATAAACAGATGCCTAGAAACCAACAAAAATTGACAAACCATACTAAGAAAGAGGAAGACATGGCCCAGTTTAACAAACTAAAAAATAGAAGGAGATGCAGACTGTGGAACAACTAATCAAGGGTGTCCAAACAAATATCATGAATCAGCTAAATAAAATGAAGGAAGAGATTAAAGATATTGAGAATACACTGGGAGAAAATACTGAAGAAATTGTAAACATACATAAAAATATAACAAATCTGATGGTGATGAATGGCACAATGGAAGAAATAAAAAATACACGGAAGCACATAAGAGCAGATTGAACAAGCACAGAAAAGGATCAGCGATGTGGAAGACAGAACATCTGAAATCAGACAGATAGTAGAACAGATAGAAAAAAAAATAGAAAAAAATTCAGCAGGATTTGAATGAAAACAAGAAACACACAAAAATATACACCAAAGGAATCTCAGAGGGAGAAAAGAAGGAAAGGGGGCAGAGAGAGTATTGAAGGAAATAATGGCTGAAAATTTCCAAACGCTTTTGAGGGGACTGGAAGTTCATATCCTGGAAGTACAGTGCACCCCAAACAGTGTAAATCCTAACAGGCCTACGTGAAGACAAGTCAAATTTTCCAATGCTCAAAACAAAAAGAGAATACTGAAAGCAGGAAGAGAAAAGAAATCAATAAAAAAAGAAGTTCAATAAGATTAAGTGCTGATATCTCATCTGAAACCACGTAGGTAAGAAGACAGTAGAATGAAAATAGTTAAGTTGAAAAAAGAAAAAACTGTCAGCCAAGAATTCTGTATCCAACATGGTATTCAAAAGTGAGGGAGAGTTCAAAATATACACAATTAAACAGAATTTAAGCAAGATTTTCAACAAGAAATCTGGATCTCAAAGACCACCAAAGTGGATATCACCCCACACAGAGGGGCTCCTGAGGGTTCTGGAGACACCCAGGTCCTATATAAGTGGGGATAGCCCCAGAGATTAATGCCTTATCAGTGGGGTCTACTTTGGAATATGTGCTTCTGAGAGAGACAGAGATGGACTCAAATAAGTCCTCCCTGCACATGGTCCATCAGTCTCTTCTATAGTTTGTAGGTGTACTTCCAGAGACTGGAGCCTTTGGTCTGCCTATGTGCCAGCTGTTCCTGGAATCTCAGTGGAGTTGCAACACGTACTCTACAGTTCAATGGACTCAACCAAGTCACCTCGTGAGGAGATGATGATGGAGAACTGCCATCCCAGGGAATGGAGAGAGTCTGCAGCTGATGGCAGGATAATCCCATCCACTGTATCCATGGGATATAAGCCCACTCTCACTTGGAGGTGGAGTGGACATCACCATTCCAGTCCCCTCAAGTATGGGGGAAGAACTATGGACTAGAGTGGACTTACTAGTATTATGTTGTACACATATTGTGTTTCAAGCAATGGAAGAAATTATAACAGTGAGGTGGAGCCAGTGGCCACTAGACACTTTCTGGGCGGGGAGGGGGGAAGGGCAGTTGTAATACAGGGGCTTTTTCAGGACTTGGGTGTTGTCCTGAGTGACATTGTGGCAATGGATATAGGCCATTTTACATCAGCATATACCATGCAGAACTGTGTGGGAGAGAGTGTCGTCTACGATGTGAACGGTGGTCTATGCTTAATGGCAAAACCCCAGGATGTGTATGTCCTTTGCATGTGATATGCCACACCAATGAAAGATGTTTACGTGCGATGTTATGGGAGTTTTGGGAGGTGGAGATCATGGGAATCCCTGTAAATTTTGTGTAACATTTATGTAATGTAAGCATCTTTTAAAATATATATGAAAAATATAACACTTATGTAAGTAAATGCACATATACGAATATATATTTATATATCATTTTAGAAATATTGGTTTGTATTGTGAAAAATTTGATTTTTACCCACAATTTAAAAAAAAGAAATAATAAAGGGATTTCTTCAAATTAAAAGTAAAAAAAAAACAGGAGAGAGAGAGTTGGAAGAGAGTGTAAGTATGGCATTTATTGGCAAGAATAACTAAAAAGATAAAAAGAAATATAAAAACAACATGAGCCATATATAAACCTAAATATAATATAGCTAATGTAAGTAATTCCTGGACAGTAACAGCACTGATTGTTCATGGATTACTCTCCAACCAAGAGACACAGATTGGCAGAATGGATAAGGAAATATGACCAATCTAGATGCTGTATTCTAGAAGTTCACCTCAGACACAGGGATGCAAGGCAGCTGAAAGTGAATGGTTGGAAAACAATTTTACAAGCAAATAAAACCCAAAAAAGTGTTGGAGTAGCTATACTAATATCAGACAAAATAGACTTTAAATGCAAAATTATTGTAAGAGACAAAAATAACCACTATATATTAACAGGAGGGGTAACAAATCAAGAAGAAAGAACAATCATAAACATTTATGCACCAAACCATAGCATCACAAAATACATGTGGCAAACACTGGAATAACTAAGTGAGGAAATAGGTATCTCTACAATTGTAGTGGGGGAATTTAATACACAATTATAGACATTAGACAGAACATCTTGACAAAGAATCAATAATGAACAAGGACCTTGAATAATACATTAGAGACCTGGACTAAGTACACTTATATAGAACATTACACCCAAATACAGTGAGATATATAATGTGCTCAAGTGCCCATGGATCATCCTCCAGGATAGAACACATGCTAGGCCACAGAACAACTCTAAAATTAATTCAGAAAGATTGAAATTAAACAAAGTCATTCCTCTGACAACAGTGGAATGAACTTGGAAATCATTAAGGGGCGGAGAAACAGATTAGGCATACACAAACGGAAGTTAATCAATACACTCTTAGGCAATCAATGGGTAAGGGAGGAAATTGCAAAACAAATCAGTCACTACCTTAAAATGAATGAAAATGACAACACCATGTATCAAAACCTGTGGGATGCAGCAAAAGCTGCACGGAGAGGGAAATTCATAGCCATAAATGCCTATATTCAAAAAGAGGAAAGGGCTAAAATCAAAGATCTACCTGCATAACTGGAGGAATTAGAAAAAGTACAACTATTTGATAGGAGCCTAATATCAAGCATATAAAAAGTAATCTTGAAAATATAAAGCCAAACAACTCAATTAAAAAATGGACAAGTGACTTGAATAGATATTTCTCCAAAGAAGAAATACAAATGGCTAAATAGCACATGAAAAGATGCTCAACATCACTAGCTATTAGGGAAATGAAAATCAAAATTACAATGAGATATAAACTTACACCCATTAGACTGGCAGCTATTAAAAACAACAACAGAGAACTAAAGTGTTGGAGAGGATGTGGAGGAAAGGGAACAGTTAATGAAATTTACTTTTCAAACAACATTTTCTGATGATTCCAATAATGAGGGACATGAGTTGACTAATTAATGAGAGATGAGGGTTAATGAAATGGAGAAAAATATGGAGATACATGTCACCAAATCCACAGGAAGTGGAGTTAGTAATAAGGTTATGCTAAGCTAGAGAAAGAGATGATCTCCATTTACCCTGTTCCAGACATTGTGGCTCAATTTCCTGGCCCAATGTTTTCTCCATTTCCTTGTGAGAGGATTGAGATTTTAGAGTCTCCATAAAGATACACCAAACAGTATGGAAGAAGACTTCAGACAGCCTGGCCTGGCAGTACATTAAAATGTTCTTATAAAGTTTTGGCCTGTTCATGTGCCAGATGAGCCCAAATCTCAGCAGAGTTGCAACAACTACTCTTCAGTTCATTAGACTAAGCCAGAACAACTAGCAAGGAGATGATTATGGACACCACTGAATGAACAGAGAGTATCGGCAACTGCAAGCAAGAGAGTTCCATCTATCTAAGTACCCCACTTATTTAGAATCAAAGTGGGCACCACTATCCCAAAATCCTTAAGACTGGGGAATGAACAATGGACTAAAGTAGACTTATTTTTATTCTAGAAATGGAAGAAATGTTATCATTCATATAAAGGCAGTGGACATCAGAGGTTCTGAGGTGAGAGAGAGGAAAGAATAGATGTAACATGGGGGCATTTTGGGGATATGGGAATTGTTCTGCATGACATTGCAATGACAGATACAGGCCATTATACATTTTGTCATAACCTATAAAATTGTGTGGAGCAGAGTAAAATTTATAATATAATCTATACTTCACCATTAGTAGCAATGCTCCAATATGTGTTCATCAAATGTAACAAATATATCACACTAAAGAAGGATGTTGTTAATGTGGGAAAATGTGGGAGGGGGAGAAGGTGGAGTATATGGGAATTCCTTATTTTTTTATGTAATATTTATGTAATCTAAAGCTTCTTTAAAAATAAAAAAATATAAAAACACAAAAAATGGCATGCTCTCTTTCTCATGTTTATATTTTCACATTTATGATTGGTAATGAGGTTGAACTAATTTTCTTTTTTTCATATATCCAATTGTCATTTAAATTATTCAGTGACTTGTCTAATTAAGTTTCTAGCTAATTAATTTACAGAATATATGTTTTATTAGCTTGTGAAACTCACTATATATTACTCTATTATGTCTGTAAGTTTTTTATTGTAGACACTGATTTTTTTTTCATTAGGGGCTGATTTTTTGAAAATTTTATTGTATAGTTTTTGTTTTTTTCAGTACTGGGGCAGGGGTTTAAACCCAGGAACTTGTATGTGGGAAGCTCAAACATTGAGCTAAAATAGCTCTCCACATTATTCCTTTTTGTATTTCATTTCTTTAAATTTTATGCTGTCAAATATTTACATTTTTATTATTTTTTTCTTTTTAAAGAAACTTTAGATTACATAAATGCTATATCAAAAATATAGAGCAAATCCCATATATCCCCTCTGCCTCCCACTCTTTTTCTTCAATAACATCTGTCATTAGTGTGGTACATTTGTTAGAGTTGATGAACACATATTGAAGCATTGTTACTAACCATGGTCAATAGTTACATTATAGTTTACAATTTGCACCATACATTTTATAGGTATTAACAAAATGTATAATGAGCTGTATCCATCATTGCAATGTCATTCAGAATACTTCCCATGTCTCTAAAATACCCCATGTTAACACCTTTTATTCCCTCTCTTTCCCCTCAGAACCTCTGGTGACCACTATCGTTATATCAATGATACATATTCTTTGATTATTTTAATAATAATTTCTACTTTAGTCATTAGTTTCATTTCCCCTCATGCTTGTTCATTCATCAATCTTGATGATTTTAGAATGGTGATGCCCACTCCGTTTCTGATTGAGAGGAGACTTAGATGCCATGGGGCTGATTGATGGGACTGTCTTGCTTTCAGTATTAGACACTTTCTGTTTTTTGAGATGGTCATTGTCCATGATCGTTATTTTGTTAGTTGTCCTGGGCAAGCCTGTTTTACTGTAGAGTGTGTGTTGCAGCTCTGCTGAGATTCAGGGCTAAACTGGCATATGAAGAGACTAAAGATTTAAGACTCTTGTACATGTATTTAATGATTACAATCCTAATTATAAGTTCAAAAAAAGGGGCGGGGCATAAAATCCATGTGTAGGAAAATTATAAATGAGTCTAACTCTGTTATATTGGGGAACTTATATTCCAAGGTAAAGCCAACTCGCAGGGTGCCAAATTCCTGAGATTGTCTGCCCTACCTATAGTGCCTAGATATCTTTAAAGCACTCAAGAACACCTCTCCTTGAGATACATTTTACTGTGGCATTCAATGAGATCCTCCTGAGACATGCATTAGTGTAACCTCTGGAATGAGTCCCAACTCACTTTCAAATCTCTTAGCCATAAAAACTTGTTTTTATTTAATAATTCCCCCTTTGGTTAAGGTATTTTTCCAAATGCATTGCTAGTTGGCACTTGGTAATCATCCCTTGGTTCTAGGTGGGTTCATCCCCAGGAGTCATATTATGTGCCACAGGGAACATTGCATGTTTATATGGTGAGTTTGACTTAGAGAGAGGCCACAATTGAGCAACAAGGAGGTTTTCAGGAGGTAATACTTAGGCACTACATAATACTTAGCTAAGTTTCAATTTCACAAGTACAAGTTTCATAAGCACAACCATCAATGTGAAGGACTGGTATATTGGTCAGTTCTCCTTCATTAGCCACTGCTTATGTACGCTAAGGTTTCTTGCCACTCTATTAGAGAATGTAGTAGGACTTCCCAGGATGATAATTCAATATTTTTTTGGTTATTGTGTGTGTCTCCACCTACCGAGATACTACCCCATGACCACTTGAACATTTTCATATTCTATAAAGGCATGCCTCTAGTATTTACTTTTATGATTTCTTACAATTTATGTGGATTATATTACTTCTTAATGAGATGAAAGTAGTATTTCCCCAAATATGTAATGTTTGTTGTTGTATTATTTATTAAACTTATATATTTCATATAACAAGTAATTTAAAGATCTATCACAATCTTTTATACTAATTTAAATGATAAAACTTTAATTATAATTTCCCATTATTTTAGATGTTTTCATACACACATATATTTTCTTTATATTGAAAGAACTATTTTAGAATTACTACATTTGTGTTTTTTCATGTGTTAGGATCAGTTATTTCAAGGTTGAAGTGATAGAGGTATTATAACTATACATTTGCAACCAAGTTTAATAATTTGTTAATATATCAATTATGGTAGAGATAATTACTGTATCTGTATTAAATCTGTAAGCCTATTACGGAAGAAACAATACTTTGAAAATTAGTATCTTCTTGCAGGAACAGGTGGTAACAGCCTCCAATTATCCAAAACTTCTTTGAGAAATACAGACTTCTACAATAATAGTTGTAGACTTCAGTGTCCCACTTTTAACAATAGGCAGAAGATCAAAGTGCAAATGGAGGACTTGAACAAAAATATACACCTGACAAATGTATACAGGGCATTCCACCTTTAAATAACAGAGTATGCATTCTTGTCAATTGTGCATGCTGTATTCCTCAGTATAGGCCACATGATAGGACTGGAAACAAGTATCTCTAAATTTAAGAAACGTTGAAATTATACAAAATATCTTCTCTGATCATAATAGAATCAAGTTAGAAGTTAATAAAGAAAAGAAATGGAAAATGCACAAAAATATGGAAATTAAACACACTATTAAACAACTAATGATTCCAAAAAGAAATCACAAGGGAAATTAGAAAATACTTGGAGATTTGTAAAAACAAGTTATCACATGCAAAAAGTTATGGAATATATATGTTACTAGAATTAATTAATAAAGATAATACAAATTTTATATATTCTTTAAATTGGATTGTTTAATTCTGTCTCTACTATATTTGTTCACTACCAGAATTTCAATTTAAAATATTTAAGTTGATTTTTGATTTTGGAATAAAAATTTAGTGATTCATAGTGCCTGTAATTCCTTATTTCAGTTTAAGATATACTAGTCCATTCCTCTTTTTTGGGATATTAATGAAAAGTAGACATGAGCTCTAGTTTGTAAAGTCTTGCTAGTTATACACAAGAGCCTAAATATCCTAATTCAAAATAAAACTTTGAATGATGAATATTCTTAAGCCTAATTGCCTGTCCATTGTCTAGTTTCGATATAAAGTAGTATTAGTTACATTGTAAGGAAATAGATTGGCATCCATAAAATTATTCCTTAGTGAACAATTAGTGAAAGCTATTAAAAGTATAATCAACAAAAATATATAGAGCCATTAAATATGACTACTACTCACCAATATTAAATTATCACCTTTAATAAATAATTGGTTATCATGCTTTAATCATTTCTCTTCAGGTATAAAATATTTACATTGATTTATTTATATACCTGTGTTAATTTATGATTTATGAGTGTATAATTTTATTATACTTACAATAAAAGAATATCCCAGGCACAATTTAGAAAGTGATGTGACATATCCTTCTGATAACGGAGAACAAAGCATTAAGGTGTAAATCTTAACCTTAATGAATGGCTTGCTAGGAATAATGGACTATCATTGTTATGAATGATTCTAGTGGAATCAAAGAGGCCAAAGGTAGAATTTTGGAAAGAATTTGGAGCATTGAATTATTTAGACTTAGGCTGAATATCTTTGAAATGTAAATGTGTACTTAATATTTTAGAGACTGCATATTTCTTATTTAAATAGTGTGTATTAATGCTGATATTTATATATTATACTGAAATGGATAATTTCCTATATAACAAGCATATCAAATAAATTATTGTTTTGATTCCAAATTTTGGATCGGTTGTATAATATTAGTAAGAACTGCTATATTTAAGCAACCAAAGGGAGGGAAAAGCCAACAAGGATTTAAAGAGTGGATAGTAAAAAGATAATTTGTCAGAGGAAAGTAGAGGTAAATAATAAAGGTATTGTGCTTAGCATGTTAATATTTTGGATTATTAGTTTGAGGGAGATAAACTTCTTTGTGAGCTAAATGACATTATTATAAACTTTAGATAACAATGTAATCAAAAAGAAACTCAATTCATAGAATGGAAAACGACATTCAGATGATCAAGATGGAAAATATTTCCAATTATTTTGTTACAAACATATACAATTGTGGAATATTAACTCTAGGTGGGTCAGGAGTGTGGGCAAACTATTTAAAAAATGTATTATAAAAAAATGAAGTTTTTACTTTGTCATATTATGACATAGATATCTTTTCTACCAAGATTTTCTTCACCATTGCTAGTGCCTCTTGATTTTGGTGTAGTGAAGACCTCTTAATTTATCTACTAAACTTTTGCAAAGTAATGAAATTCAAAACTTAAAAGTGAGTTTCCAGAAAAATAATATATACCAATGATTCACAAAAGAAATATAAGCCTAATGACCCTACACTGTGGTGGTGATAACTTGCTTTAAAAGTCCGAAAGTCACAATCTCAGTTTATGCACTCATCTTGAGTAGACCAATTAGAAGCAAGTCATGGTTTTGTGCTTATCTTCCGAACACTATTGTGTATTAATATCCTGGCCAAACACAGTGTAGCACTCCTAATAAAACTTAACTGTCAGGGAGGAAAATGTGGCTCAAGTGATTGGGCATCCATTTACCATATGGGAGGACTCAGGTTTGATCCCCGGGACCTCCTGGTAAAAAGGCAAGGAGGTGAGCCAGGCCCACACAGGGAGGCAGGCCTGTGCAGTGAACCATGCAGCAAGATGCTGACACAACAAAAGAGAGAAACAGGGGAGAGTCAAGGCAAGATGCATCAGAAACCAGGAGCTGAGGTGGCACAAGTGACAAGGTACCTCTCTCCCACATCAGAGGTCCCAAGGATTGAATCCCGGTGAAGCTTGGAGGAGAAAAATGAGAAGAGAAGGCAAGAAACAGACACAGATGATCACACAGTGAATGGACACAGAGAGCGGGTTGGTGGGGGAAGGGGTGGGGGTGAAGAAAATAAAAACCCTCCTTTCTTTAAAAAAAACAAAAAACTTAACTGTCTTTGAGAGTGCATTCTGTCCAAGGGATTTTTCCATATTTAACCAATTTAATCTTCATTAATAGAGTAAGTATTATGAGTTGGATATTATTGAGGTAAGGGGATAACAGTTTTTCATGTCATACCCAGGTAATTGTATTTGAAAACCTCATCTAATCACTTTGCTATGCTGTCTGCTACAAAGTGGTAATGAATAGAACCAGACAAATAAAAATGGCTTTTCCTGCACACAAAATACAATTGTTTTTATACAATGGAAGGACATGCTATAATGTAAAATTTGAAGGTAATATTATAAAAATTTTCTTTTAAATATATGTTATTAATTTACTTTTATAGTGACAGATATGTATTAATAAATTATATACGATCTGATGTCCATCTAATCATTCAAGATATTTGTGACAACATTAACATGATATGAAAATATTTATGTATTTTATTGGCAACAAGGTTAGAGGACTTCTGCTATTACTGTGATTTGTTGCTTAAATTAATTATTTTTTAAATCATGTTTTTTAATTTAATTTAATTTAATTAAAATTTGAAATATGCTTTAGACTACATAAATGTTGAATCAAAAATGTAGGGGGATTCCCACATATCCCCCTCCCACTCAACTTTTCCCCATTAATAACATCTTTCATTAGTGTGATACATTTCTTACAATTGATGAACACATATTGAGGAATTGCTACTAACCATGGTCTATATAATTTACACTTTGTCCCACACAATTTTATAGGTTTCGAAAAAATGTTTAATGGTCTGTATCTGTCATTGCAAGGGTATTCAGAACAATTCTAATGTTCCAAAAATGCCCCATGTTCCACCTATTCTTCCCTTTCCCTCCCCTCAGAACATCTGATGACCTCTGCCTTTATACCAGTATTAAAAATGCTTCCATTGCTAGAATATTAATAGATGCAATTCAGTCCATAGTTGCATTCTTGCCTTTTGGTTGTTCGTTCCTCAATCTTGAAGATTTTGGAACATTGATGCCAACTCTGTTTCTGATTGACAGGGGGCTTAAATACCAGGGGGCAGATGGATAGAACTGCCTTAATTGCAGTTGTAGATAATCTCTGTTTTTGTGGCTGGGCATTGCCCATTCTGATCCTTTTGTTAGTTGTCCTGATTGAATCCAATGAACTGCAGAGTAGGTATTGCAACTCTGCTGAGATTCAGGGCTCAAATGGAATATGAACAGAACAAAGATTTAAGTCTCTGATACATGTGTTTAATGAGTATAGTGGTAATTATAGGTTCAAATAAAAGGGACAGAAGAGTCATTGTAGGGAAATTATAGATGAGTCTAACTCTGTTACATTGGGAAACATAAATTCCAAGGTATGGCCCACTGACAAGTTGCACAACTCCTGAGACTTTTTATCTTGCCTATAGTGTCTAGATGTCTCTAGAGCCCTCAGTAGCCCTGCTGTTTGAGACCCTGTTTACTGTGGCAGTCAATGAGATCCCCTTGAGATGTGTATAAGCATAATCTTTGCAATGACCCCCCAATTCACTTTGAAATCTCTTAGCCACATAAACTAATTTGTATTTGATATTTCCCCCTTTTGGTCAAGGCATTTTTCCAAATGCATTACAGGTAAGCACTTGATAATAATCCCTTGGTGCCAGGAAGGTGCATCCTTGGGAGTCATGTCCCATGCAGGGGGGGAAGGTAGTATGTTTATATGCTGGGTTTGGCTTAGAGAGAGGCCACAATTGAGCAACAAAGAGGCTTTCAGGAGGTAAATCTTAATGAATATATAATACCAGGCTAAGTTTCAATTTCACAAGAACAAGGTTCATAAGTACAATCATCAATATCCAACACCTGGCATATTGGTCTGTGCTCCTTTGCTATCACTGCTCATGTACTCAGGAGCTTTGTGTTGCTCTATTAGAGGATGTAGCAGGACTTGCCAGGATGGAAATTTAGTTTTATTTTGGTTATTGTATCATTCTCCACCCACTGAGACAACACCCCATAAGCATTTGAACATATTCATATGCTATAGAGGCATGACCCAGGTGCACCCCTCCCAATGCATCCCCCCATCATTGACAGCCTGCACAAATGATCCTCCCCCTGCAACAGTTGTGACCATTTTGCCATCCAAAACATCACCCAAAACAAAGTCAAATAAAATAAAATAAAATATTACTAATAATATTTTTAAATGAAATACAAAAAATAAAAATAAATTCATTGTGTCTTTCATCACTGTTAGTTCTGTTATCTTCTATTTACAGTGACAATTTCTTTTGTATGATCCCTCATTTTCTTTTTCTTTTTTATTTATTTTGTGCTCTATTTTCTAAGAAGCTTTAGGTTACAGAAAAGTCACATAGAAAATACAGGTGATTCGCATATAGCCAACACGCACCCCTTCTCACACTCCCCCCTATTAATAACATCTTACATGAATATGGTGTATTTTTAAAAATTGATAAACAAATATTGAAACATTGCTACTAATCATGGTCAATAGTTTATATTATGGTTTACATTTTGCACTGTACATTTTTAGAGGTTTTCAAAAAATGTATAATGGCAAGTATTCATCATTGCAATGATGAACAATTCCAATGCCTTAAGATTGCCCTGTGTTCCATCTGTTCTGTTCATCCTTCCTGTCCCAAATGGAATTTATGGTAAGCACTAAGTTTTGATTTTTAAAGAATAAGGTTCATATTACATGCACTAATATTGAAAGCTTGACGTATTGGTCTGTTTTCTTTTATTAGGCACCACATATGTTCTCAAGATATTCTTGTTCCTCTAATTAAGAACATAGGAAGACACTTCAAGAGGAGAATTTAATATTTTCTTTTTTTGTGTGTAGGTCTCCACACACAGAGATAAAACATTATTACAAAATCAACACTTCCATATTCCATATAAGCATGCTCCAGGTATGCCTTATCCACATATCTCCCCACTGTCAGTTCTATGCATCAGCAACCTTTCTGCCATATTTGACAAAATTACATTCCCACTATTGTAGTTTTAACCACAGATGTAGAAATCCCCAGATGTCACCTGTTCCTTCCTCCAACCCTCCCCCAGCTCCATGGGTATTCCAACTCAACCTCCCCATGCCCGCCACTTCCCCTCACATTCTATCTCCAGGGACTCCAATCACATGACTGCATCACTATAAGCCCCATCCACTGCCCAACCAGTCCCCTCCACATTTTCCTAAGTTTTGCCCACATTGAGCATCAGCTCATCATACTCCACTCCATTTCTCTGTCCTTATAACCCATCATCCAAAATCCAGCTCGGTGAGTCTGCTCAATTTGCTTTGGTCATATCAGTGAGGTCATGTAATATTTGTCCTTTAATGACTGGCTTACTTCACTCAACATAAGGTCTCAAAGATTCATCCATGTTGTCCCATGTGTTAATATTGCATTCCTTCTTGCAGCTAAGTAATATTTATGTTCAAGGTATATACCACAGTTTGCTTATCCATTCATTGTTGATGGACACTTGGGTTGATTCCAATATTTGGCAATAGTGAATAATGCTGCTAAGATACATTCATGTGCATATAACTATTCACATGCCTGCCTTTAATTCTTCTGATATATACCCAGCAGTGGGATTGCTTGATCATGTGGCAGTTCTATTGTTACCTTCCGGATGAACTGCCAAACTGTCCTCCACAATGGCTGCATCATTCTACATTCTCACCAACAGTGGATGAATGTTCCCTTTCCTCTACATCATCTCCAACACTTGTGTTTCTCCATTTTATTTTTTAATAGCCAAAAGTCTAAAGGTGTAAGATGATATCTCATTGTAGTTTTGATTTGTATAGCTAGTGATGTGAAGCATCTTTTCATGTGCTTTTATGCCATTTGTATTTCCTCTTTGGAAAAGTATGTGTTCAAATCTCTTGCTCATTTTTTAAATTGGTTGTTTTTCTTTTTGTTTTGGAGATGTAGGATTTCTTTATATATGCTGGATATTAATTTCTTATCAGAGAAATGGTTAATAAATATTTTCTTCTGTTGAGTAAGCTACTTCTCACTTTCTTGACAAATTACTTTGAAGCACAAAACTTAAATTCTGTCCCATCTGAATGGGCTTGGTGGCCTTCCTGAATATTAGTTGGCCTTATATGTGGGGATCTATATCAGAACTCTGAATTCATTTCCATTGGTCAGTATGTCTATCCTTGTGCCAATACCATGCAGTTCTGACCACTGTAGTTTTAGTATATTTTAACGTCAGGTAGTGTGATTCCTTGGATTTTGTTTTTCTTTTTCAATATATTTTTGCCTATCCAGGGCCCTTTGCTCTTCCTAATAAATTTCATAATTAGTTCTTCCAATTCAGTAAAAAATGCTGTTTCAATTTTTACTGGGATTGCATTGTCTGTAAATCAATTTGGGTAATACAGACATCTTAATGATGTTTAATCTTCCAGTCCATGAACACGGAATATTCTTCCATTTATTTAGATCTTCTTTGATTTACTTTAACAATATTGTGCAATACATTTTTAGTTAAGTTTATTCCTAGATATTTGATTGGTTTAGTTGCTTTTGTACATGGATTTTTCTTTTCATGAATTCCTCCTTTCCTCAGATGCTGATTTTCGGTGTACTGAAATGCTACTGACTTTTGCATGTTGAGGGTTTATCCTGCCACTTTACTGAATGTGTTTATCAGCTCTAGAAGTTTTGTCATAGATTTTTCAGGGCTTTCTATGAATACTAATATGTCATATGCAAATAGTGAAATTTTTGCCCCTTCCTTTCCAATTTGGATGCTTTATATTGTTTTTCCTTGCCTAATTCCTCAAGCAAGTAATTCTAACACAATGTTAAATAACAGCGGTGACAGTGGGCATATTTGTCTTGATATAGAACTTAGATGGTAGGCCTTTAGAGTTTCACCATTAAATATAATGGTAGCTATGGGTTTTTCATATATACAGTTTATCATGTTGATGAAGTTTCATTCTATTTCTACCTTTTGAAATGTTTTTATCAAGAAAGAATGCTATGTTTTCTCAAATGCTTGTTCTTCATCAATAGAGTTGATCATGTTATTTGTTTCTTTCAATATGTTACTGTGGTTTATTACATTGAATTTCTTATGATGAATGATCCTTCCTTACCAGGGATGGAAACTAATGGGTCATGGTATATAATTCATATGATGTATTGTTGAATATGATTAGTAAACATTTTGTTGAGGATTTTAGCATCCAGATTCATTAGACTGATATGTCAGTTTCTTTTCTTTTGGCATCTTTATTTGTCTTTCATATTAGAGTGATGTTAGCATCATAGAAATAGATTTTGGACCAAACACTTTATAATTTTTGATGAAATTTGAAATGGCCTGGATCCATTATTGCAAGATCATGCAGAACAAATCTAATGTCCTAAGTTAAATCTATTCTATTCTTGCCTTTCTTTTTTTTGGCTTAGGCCAAACTCAGCATCTAAATGCATTACATTACCCCCTGCATTTGACATGACTCCCGGGGATAAGCCTCCTTGCCACCAGGGATTATTGCCAAGTACCAACAAGCAATGCACCTAGAAAATATCTTGACTAAAAGGGGAAAAGGATAAACAGAAATGAATTCTTATGGCTAAGAGATTTCAAAGTGCATTGGGAGGTCATTCCAAAGGTTATACTTATGTACATCTTAGGAGGATCTCATTGATTGTTAAAGTAAATATTGCCTCAAATAGTGGGACTCCTGAGGGCTCTAGAGACATCCAGACACTATAGGTAAGGCAGACATCTCAGGACTTTGGCACCCTACCAGTGAACACTACTTTGGAATTTATGCTCCCCAGTGTGAAAGAGTTGCACTCATTTGTGGTTTCCCTACTCATGGCTCTTCTATCTCTTCTATTAGAACTTATAGTTAGTACTAGACTTGATAGGTGTATGTCCAAGAGATTTAACCTTTGGGCTGTCCATGTGCCAATTGAGCCCTGAATCTCAACAGAGTTGCAACAGCTACTTTCCAGTTTATTGTACTCACTCAGGACAACAAAGAGAGTAGAATTTATACACATGAACAATGAAATTCAGAGATTTCAGTACACCTCTATTATTTTGATATGTGAGGTCAAAGAGAATATTTTGTACAGTTTCAGCATTTTAGAATTTGTGCAGACTTCCTTATGACCCAGAATATCGTAAAATTTAGTAAATTATCAATGTTCATTTGTTAAGAAAGCATATTGTACACATTTAGGATATAGTGTCCTATGAATGTCAGTTTTGCAATGTAGTAAATTACACACTCAAATCTTATATTCATCCTTTATTTACACTTTCTTTTATCAGTTTTAGTGAGCCATACCTTGAAATTTAAATACGATATTTTTCAATTTCTCCATTTTCTTTTAATGTATGCTTTTTATATTGCCAATATTATATAATGATGTGTGCACAATGCTATGACACCTCATTAAATAGATATTTCAAAATGAACTCTCTAAAATTTACAGTAAATGATCACCATTCCCTTTCAGGCGTTGGTCTCCAAATTGAATTGTGCATTATATTATTGTTTACATATGACCAGACACACAATATATTTTTGGTATATAGTCAGGGTATTGTTTTTTAGAAAAATTTGTAGATTTATAGAAAAATTCATACAGAAAATAAAGAATTCTCATATACTTTACACCTCCTATTATGAACACCTGCATTAGTGTGGTATCTTTGTTAAAGTAGATGAAAACATATTATTATAATTGGACTATTAACCATAGTCATAATTTACATTAGGGTTCACTGTGCTGTACAATACTAGGTTGTTGTTAATTTTTAAATATTTATCTAGTAACCATTATAACCTAAACTTTCCCATTTTAACCACAATTTATTTCTCTAATTACAAGTATGGATACTGTATAAGTGCAAATTCATACATGATGGAACTACCGTGTGTAGTTTAGTGCAAATGTATATAATAAAAATATGCAGACAAGAGAAGTGTTTGCAAAGATTGCAATTCATCCACTAACAATATATTAGTGCCCTGTGATATCAGTCTAAGAAGGAGCAGAAGAAGCAATTCCAATTTTAATGAGTGACATATGTGGCTCCAATTTACAAATCTAAACTGTAATATTTAATTGATTATCTGTGAAATAAAATATGTTTTGGAAATTTATTTATCCACTATGGAAAAGTATTTTTCAGCCATTGGAGAGTTCTGCTCCTAATTCAAGTATTATTGTAAGTGTTATAGACTTAATACAGTGACACATATAGAACACTCAATATAAATACATACTTTCATTGTTTCATCATCTTAACATGTTGATATCTGGATTTAGAAGTATCGTAAGGTGTAAATAAGAAATACTTACCTCACTTTTGTCTTCTTGGTATGGCGAAATAAACCTGCCATAAGGTTCATATTACATGCACAGTAAGAAACAGTTTTAATCCTAAAGTTTCACATTAAGAAACAGTTTAATCCTAAATTTTCTAAACTTAATAATGATTTACAATTTTGTAAATATTTTCTTTGTTTTGCACAAAAGTAATTTTTATTTAAAATATGTCCTTCCTCATGAAATATAGGGAAATATATTTGACCTCAATTACCATCTACACCTTCCTCAGATACTTATATTTTATTCTGAATAAAATAATTAATGTAATTTTGTTATTAGCTTTGAGATGTGAGTATATACATTTAGGATTATTTATAACTGTGTGATGAATGAATTTCTCTGACTCCTAAAGTACAAAACTAGAGAAAAGAAAGTTGACGTACAGTGTATATTTTCTAGATATATATATTATATATAATATATATAACTTATATTTTCTCTAAGTTTAAAGAAGAATGAATAGAAATGGAACTACTTGGCAAAAGACACAAGGCTTTTGCTGTGAAGTTTCAGGTATCAGAGATCAGTGAACATTCATTGTTTTGAGGGAAAGGTCTCAAATTGAAATAAAATTGAGCTATTATTATGCTGACACATAATATAATGACTGTCCTTGAAAATGCAAGTCATGTCACTGAAAGTTGGAAATAAGCAAGAAATTTAACTTTGAGGTATTTTCAACTCAGCCCATTAAAGCGGGATTGTCTTGAAATAATTATCCCAACATTTTCCTGAATAAAGTTTCTGCTCAAAATTCTCCTTAAAGACTCCTTTATCTTTTTGTTTCTAAGACTGTAGACTATAGGATTCAAGAAAGGAGAGACTATAGAAGAGAGCACAGAGTTGATCATGTCCTGAATTGTGGGTGAGCTGGAGGCTGGCTTCACATACACAGCAGCAGCTGAGCTGAAAAAGACGGTCATCACGAGGATGTGAGGGACACAGGTGAAAAAGTCCCATCCTCATTCTGCTCTATTTGGAAATTTGAGCACAGTAGAAAATATGCGAATATAAGACATGGTGATGAAGGTAAAGCAGCCACCAGGCATCAATATTGCTGAGATAAGAATTAAAATTTCATTGTTCGAATGTGTTGCTAGTGTGGAATCCTGCAAAGGCTACGCCACTGATTAAGGTGGTCATTATCATCTGGACACACACCCGAGGGTTCATGGTCACAGAGTATTGGAAGGGCTGGCAGTAGGCTACATAGTGGTCCAGAGCCATGATGGTAAGGAACAGAAGTTCTATACTAATAAACAAAAACACAAGGTACATCTGAGCTGCACATCTAACCATGGAGATTGCCATGTTGTCAAGCAGGAAGATGATACATGTCTTGGGAACAGTGACAGAAATGTAGTACATGCCCAAGACAGACAGATTCCTTAGAAAGAAATACATGGGGGTATGAAGAGTCTGGTTAATGGTGGTTGCTGTGACAGTCAGTAAGTTGCCCATCAGTGTTGCCAAGTACATCAGAAAATCTTGTGAGCAGGAATTCAGTCACCATGGTAGAATTTGGCTTTTTTAGCATAATTTGCTGTGCATGTGGAGAAACAAATGTAGATAATCCCTGAAGAAACAGGACAAATGTATGTGAGGAAAGAAATTAGCCTAAGTACATTTATAGGCTCACATTTATTTGATTTCTCCTCTGTATTGGTTGGTAATAAAATAGAACACAATATTGCCTCAACTTTCTTTAGTCTCCCTGCTTCATACTTTATTTTTATGGAAGCTTTAAAACTAAAATATAGTCTTTATCCCTTATATTTTTGATGTAACATTTATGGAATCTAAAGCTTCTTCAAAAATAAAAAATATATTTTAAAAAATGAATATCATGTAATCGTTTTTAGCTTGTGCTAATATTTGCATATATTTCAATTATATATTGGAAGTAGAATAAATATATTGGAGTACAAAGATTTCCCTGGAGGATTTAATGAATTTCTATTGCTAATTTCTATATACCAGACACTTCAGAAATATTATCTAAATGTTAACACATATCATTAGTTCATGACCAAACAGAATCTGAACAGTGATCAGAACCACTCTTTTAGAAGAGCCTCTCTTAAAATACAAGTAGTTATAATCTGTTATGTGACCTCCAGGTGGGAAAAATATTTTACCTCTATTTTTACCACTATCTCCTTTGTTACTCCTTTCATTTGGAAAATCAACTTTAAGAAATTCTTTCTCTCAAATCAAATTTATTCTGGCTACATATATCTTTTCCTAGCAATTATATACATGTACTATCTTTATTTTAATGTTTTTCCTTTAATCTTTCCTTTCTCTCTCTTCCCCCTTCTTCCCTTTTCTCTTAAATATTTTATTACATCCTTTATGGCTTCATTTTGATTATTCCTTGGCCTAAATACCATAATCAAATAAAATGATATTAGCACATGATTTTTTAATTTAGATTGCTCTAGGTAGTTTACTTAATCGTATATTATATTCTTTAATTATAATTGCAATTACAAATATGCCATTAATCTACACAAATTACAGTGAAAAAAAGCTGGGTCACTGGAAGATCAAGAAAATGTAGAAAGCAATGGCTATGTAAATGGCAAGCATGTCTTCCAGGCTACTTATGTCTTCTCAGATGGCACAGTGCCTCATGGTGCTCCTCATCCTACTGAGCTTCACTATTATGCCCTTGCTCAGGCTGATCATGCATTTTTATGGTTACATCCCAGCTGTCAAGTACTGCAGGAGCCTGTTTTCAATCACAGTGATCTAGAGCTGGGACATCACTCCATTTATTTCCATCTTAAATACTAAGTGGATAATTAGATATTTTGAAAACCATTTTCCATAATGCTCTATATTTTTATATTTCACAACCTTGTCCAAAAGTATGCAGTGACTTAAACTCAGGACAATCTATTAAATCATTATTTTAATCAATCCCAGAGTATAAATATTTGTTTTGGTAGAATTTTCACTACAACATTATACTTGCATATCTACTAAAAAATCCGTGAGGAGCAGTGGTAGCTCAGTGTTGAACAGTGCTTAGTCTGTTTGTGGTCCTGCGTTCAATCTCTAGTATTGCACTCCCCAAAAAGTCCTAAGTGATATTGTCATAATAAGAGGGAACCTCATATAATATAATTCCTAAGTATTTTTACTCATATTTTCTCTAGTTTTAAAGTGCATGAAACTATCCATACTTGATAAGTTGAATGTCCTAGCCATCCTTCTCTCTCTTCTTTCATTTATACCAATGTCTCCTATTAAATTTCAAGTTTTGTTTGTTCTCCATCTCCACACACTCCTTGAATTTTCATAAACTCAGGTTCCACTATTCAAAAGTTCATTTCTGAGATGCTGATTCATTAATTTGCTAACTTATCCCCTTCCTATCTCTATTCACTAACCCTTTCCAAACAGTGTATTTTCCATCAATCTCAGTACTTATCTGAAATTTAACGTTGTGGCTTCTTGACAACTTCTAATCATCTCATTTCAATAACAACTTCATCAGAACTTCAGGTGGATCCCCCCACCATTTTTAGATTTTTGAAGATCTGTCAAGACTGGAGAATACTACAAGGATTTCCTCCCTTGGTGCAACATCTTCTCACTCAAGATTTTCCTCTATATTATTACAGTCAGTCATTCATTTAAAAATAAAAGAGCACCTAAGGTATATTTCTCCAGAATCAGTTCTAGATTGTATTCATACTACATTCCATCTTCCTTCTTTTACCATCTTTTACTATTTTCCCTCTTCTTCTTCTTTATTATGCTCTTATTTAATCTATTATCTCTGTCCTGCCTTCTCTCATTCTTCTGAAACATTGCTCATGTTTTCTTATTATCCTTTATGCTGATTTCTATAAGTGTGTGACATACATAATTCTAGCAAGTCACAAAGATCCAACTCATATAATATACATAATACAAAATAAAACTTCCCCTCATGACCACAGATCTTTTGAATCATTTTTGACATCCCTAAGTGCTTCTTTTACAATTTTTAAAATAAATGATCTCATGCAACTAAAAGTTGGTGGAATTTGGGTACATGACTTGGAACTTCTCTATTTTGATATAAAATAGTTAAAATCATCTTTGACATAAGCATGGCATAATTGAAAATTTCTGACAAAATTTTCCAAGAAATCCCAACCTCATTAATGAAACATTTCAAATAGAAAATATCTAGAAATAAAAAACAATTTTAAATTACATTCTTGGGGGCAGTTACTTTAGGAGGTGAACTTCTGCTTGACTTTTTGTTTCCATTTATACTCCTTGAATTTCTAACTATAAGCATTTCTGACTATTATAATCTATTTCAATATTTTAAGGACTAAAATTTTCCAAGGAGTAAGCACCTTACTGAAAATGTCATGAATTTATTTATTTATTAATGTGTTAATTAATTTCACTACAGTTAATCTCCGTGATTCTAAAAAATAGGAAAAATGGCTTTAATATATTTCTTTGAACTTAAGGCAAATAGATATTATTTGTTGGACTCAGTATTTATTCTTTAATAACATCCTCATGTGGCTAAGATGAAGTATGTTGAGTCTTCTGCTTTGTGTAAATACTGTTATATTTACCCATAAACCTGAACATATTTCAGAATTTCAGTAAGCTGTAATATGAAGACAGTGGGTTCTTTACATTTGCAAAATATGTGGATTATTGATGATGGATGAGTTAACGGATGCTGTATGTATAGCTAATCCTTTGATAACCTTCCTTTTCATAATTGTTTATATTAGTGGTAAATAATTATCATGCATTTTGCCTCCCTAAAGGGAAAAATTGCAGGGTCCTATCTTGAATACATATTAAACTCTAAAGTACACCAAATATTTTCCTTGATTGGCTTAAGCTATCTATTTTCCACGATGACTTTAAATCCTAGAAATTACTTGTCAAATGAACTGTTTATGTTGCACCTTCAAATTCACACTGCTAATGGAACACTTGCTGTGTCCCCACATGCCATTGTTTCTTGACTGCCTTTTTTGTCATGACCAATGAAATTACCTGTAGCACAGTGAATCTTTGCAAATTCTTACAAGGCAGGGAAAGTATCACTTTCAGAATAATTTCCTGTAGCAAGATTATTTTGCTCCTTTTTGGTGTTCCCAATTTAGGACCCTCAAAAATGTTTCATTATGTAGTTTTTTCTATTCTTGTTGTTTTATTCTAAACTGTTCATTGACAATTTATTGATAGTGTAGAGGATCAACTTGATTAATATAGCTAGTTAAATATTTATAAGTGGCTCTATCCTAAGTTATGACTTTTCTTTCTGTAGCTTCAGATCTTAAAAATAATTAATTACTCTAAAGTTTATTAAGACTATCTCTACCATATTGTAAAAATGCAATGGGCTCTCAGAGTGTTTTAATTTCCTGGATGCTAAATCAAATACTATACAATAAGTTGTTGTAAACAACAGGAATTTATTGGCCTACAGTTTTGAGGCTAGGAGAAGACCAAAATCAAGGCATCAGCAAGGAGGTGCTTCTCCCTCTCCCCCAGATGACTGGTTTTCTGTGTCTTCTGCAGGCAATCTGTAGTCCTTTGTTTTCCTGTTATGTAACACTGCACATAGTAGCCGGTCCTGGCCTCTCTCTCCATCTGACTTTAAGCCTATAAGTGATTCTAGTAATCCAGAATGAAGCCAGTATCTAATTCACTGGGGCCTGGGGAACACCTTAACTGAAGTAACATCTTAAAGAGAGCTTATTTACTATAGGTCCACACCCAACAAAATGGTGAATAATACCTAGAACATGTCCAAACTGTGGTACACAATTCAATCCACCACATACCATTTAAATACTGAGTGAATATTTGTTGTTTTCTGACACTCAGCAATAAATTTTGGGTTACAACTTGAATTTCCACATGGCAGTTTTGCAGAGTTGTAATGTCTTGGCCTAGAGAGAAAATATATACTTTGCACCTCAGTTTTGCCATTTACTGCTTTGTAGCACTGGGAAGACTCTCAAACATCTGTTAACCTTAATTTCCTTATCAGTGAAATATGTAACAATACCTAACTTATGAACTTGGCATTTGCAAAACAATTCAATGGGGAGGGACTGAAATGGTATCAAGTTGAAAAAAATGTATAAATATGAATGACACGTCGCTGACAATATGATTAAGCAAATGTCTCTTCAGCATTTATACTTATTCTGTCTTAAATATACAGAGTGCTAAGCAAAAGAGAAAGGGAAAGGAAAACTCAATGGTTGGCATTGACTATTATATTTTTTGTTCTAAGTAGTATGACAATATAAAATCAATGTACAATGTTGAAAATAACGAAAGATTATTGGAAAATTGGGACCATTCCCTTACTTGCAGACTGGCAGATACCAGGGGGTCCCATTGTTTAATAAACTTTTCCTGGAGTGGCTAGAAAGTTTTAAGGGTTCTTTCATCCCTCAAAACACGAAAGCAGATTATTTGCTGACTTTTCTGCAAAAACTTGACAGGTGCATTTATCACCTTGAAGAATTGAAAGAATTTCTTCTTTAATATATTTCTTCATTAATATATTCACTCACATAGCCATCTAATTCTGATTTATTTATAATCATCTCAATCTTTCAAAATAATTTTGGGTGACTTTTATGTAAACACTGGTCTAGAATCCATGGAATGAATAATGAACAAATGCTTACATACTCTTTCATGATATAATATGACAAAGTCCTAGAATTATACCTGAAAATAAGACATTATGGTGGAATTTTTTTTGATGTAAAGGACGCACTGATTTACTTTGAATAAGTGGAAATTTCTTTGGTGTAGGTTATCAAAGAAAAAATAAAAGGCAAATATTTGTAAAATTATTAATTGAAACCAACACTGCCTAAATCATTATTTCCATTTTGTAGGTAAATAATATCCCCACTAAATTTATATAACTATAAATGGAATTTAGCATTTTGCGTGCTGAAGCTCTGGGCAGCATGTAGAGAACCCCTGGCCCTGCTTGTATTGTGACACTGGCTCCATCCATTGCTGATATATGTTCACTCTTCACTTCCATGAGGAACAAACAATGATCCTGAAACTTCTGAAATGAAATATTTTAATGCACACACACAAAAAGGAATCATTGGTCTCAATATGTGAATACCTTCTCTATCTACATTTTCTATTAACAGTGTTTCTCAACAAATAAGTGAACCATGTAGAAAAGAAGTGTGGTGGATTCATGGAGTGAATTAAAGGAGAAGGAAAAAAGAAATTAATAACAAAAATCCTCACATGATGTATTGTCTTCTTATGCCAGATATGCAAGTCAGGGTTTCTGGGAAGGGTTGAATCGTGTTTCAGGAGTAAGCAAGCACAAGTGGTCAAATTTATTGACCAACTGAAATCCTAGATGAATCATTCTGTTTTATAACAAGTGCCTCTACATTTAGTTCAAGATGGCGTTGGGGAAAATCCTTGGGAGCACATTCCTTGGCCTATGTGATATACATTGTCCAGAGGTAATTTGTGGATAATTGTTTCTAGATAATGAGAGAAGCCGACTTAAATAAAATCTGTGCATATACACAAGTTTTGTATATCGAGATATATTAGAATATTGAATTTGTAAGGGAATTGTTGAAGATTAATGAGGCAATAATAAAAACAGAAATAAAATTGCAATTCTCCGAATATCATGATGATTCATAAGGAGAAATGTTTGTTGCTCTTAAAGACCAAACAAGAGAGGAAAGGCCCAGAATCTAAATTCACCCTAACCCCAGAAATCAAGTTTCTCTGGATTAATATCTGTGTAAAATATTTCCTCAGTTTTTGTTCTAAGGAATGTTCTGATTTTCACTTTTCAGGCCAAAATCTCAAAATTTTAGCTGGATTAAATGACAAAACAACCCTTCTGAAATTGTCCAAAATGTCAACATAAAGTTGTATACTGTTTACTAGTCTGGTGTCAAATACCAATAATCAGGCCAGTGAGCTCCATGAGTCCTTTTTCAGCTCTTCACATCACTTCTCTTGTGACTCAGTTTCTTCATCTGTTAATATGTTAACAATGTGACACAATAGAATGTGGAAAGCATTCAGACTAGTACCTGACAAAAATTGCATGTTAGTAGATACTACAATATCTGCTGTTTAATTGTCAAAAGGAAGATATTGAATAGATGAGTCAGAACCTACCCGGAGAGTAGAAGCCTTCCCTGGATCTTAGGCATACCTTTAATGTTTTTTGTCTTTGATTTCCAGAGACAATTGTCTGACCATAATAAATTACTATGGTCAGACAATTGACTCTCTGATTCAAAGATGCTGACATATACTGAATTTTCATGCAGCATATGATTTATTTTGGTACACACTTGAAAATAATGTATATCCTGGATCCTTAGACATGACAGTGTATATGTGCTAATTAGGACAATTAATCATTTGCTCTGTTCAATTCTATAAGTGTCTGATTTTTCCTCATATTTTATATACTGACTGAATCTTATTTATTTTATAAGCTATGATTTTTTGGTGATTAAAAATTCTATTTTTATGTCATTTTGTACAATATATATTTTTAAGAAATATTATTACACATATATAAATTTGGAATTATTAGGTGTTTCTATTGCATTGAGGCATTTATCATGATGTTAAATTTGTCTCAACATTTTTTTATACTTCTTTCCTTGAGGACTACATTTACTTAAAAAGATATGGGTCAATTAGCTACACAAAATATTTTTTAATTTTTAATTTTTTAATTTTAATATTTTAAGTTAAAATATTTTATTGAATTACATCATTCATACATGAACATACTTAAAGAATAACTGTATAGAAAAACTTGTGAAGTTATAAATATGCATAACATCATAAAACATACATCACCCCACCATGAATACCTTGCATTGTTGTGAAATATTTGTTATCAGGTATGGAAGAACATCATCAGAGTATTGCTACTAATTATAGTCCATATTTTATATTTGGTGTATTTTCCTCCAATCTATCCTATTATTACCACCCTAGGATTATATATTTGTTACAGTTCATGAGAGAATGTTCTCGTATTTGTTTTGTTAAACACAGTCCATATTCCACTGTAGGAGTCAATGTGTTATACAATCCCACGCCTTTTACAAATCAGTCAAAGTGTACACTCAGTGGCCCTCATTTTCATCACTGAGTTTTGCTGTCAAAAACCAGATGTACTTTGGCTTGTGTTTTTATTACTTATATTTTTCAAACTATTTTACATTTTATTTTCAACATACATGTTCTTTTTTAAAAAATATAATTTTATTTTGTCAACAACATAGGTATATAGTGTGTGTTTCTTAACCATTCTGATAGTCCTTTGAGTTGAATTTTTTAAGCTGATTTTATTAAATATAGTTACTCTCTCATGTTGGGTTTCTGTTTGCTTTCATGTTTGTTTTAGTTTTCTAGCTGCTAAAACAATTACCCTACAATGGCCTGACTTAGCATCAGGAATGTATTGACTCATGGTTTTAGGGGCTAGAGGCTTACTTCCTTTCCAGGTTCAGTATCTTCTGGCTAGCCAACATTTTTTTTTGATTCTTTGGCGTTTCCATCACAGTGCAATGCACATGGAGATGTTTTCTCCCTTCTCTTCAGCTTCTGGCTGCTCATCATGACTTTTCTTTCTGTGCCTTTCTCTATTATACTTCCATTAATAGGATGAACACCCATCCTGATGCAGTTGGGCCACACTTTCACTGAAGCAGCCTCATCAAAACTTTCTATTTACAATGGTCTCACATCTACAGGAATGGATTAAGATTAAGAACATGATTTTCTGGGGTACATAATTCCATGCTACTTCAATGTGTTTTTGTTTGATATTTGCCCCATTTGTTTTTGACTCATTTTTCCTAATGGATTAATAAAGCATATTTTACTTTTAAATTTTTTCTTTTCTAGTAGTCATTGAGTCATAAACCATATAACTCATTTTAGTTATTATCATAGATATTTCAATATTCATCTTCTACACATTACTGTATGCCTTAACTTAGTGTATTCACAACTTTCAGTATACACATATTTAAAATTCCCACCGCATGTCATTCCTTGACACATCCAGTGATTTAATCTGGAATGATTTTCCTTCAACTTCAAGAACTTCTGTTAACATTTCTCATAACATAGGGTTGATAGGATTGCATTTTTCTCTGCTATTCTTCACTTGAATATATGTTTATTTCTTTGTAGGTCTCAAAATCCCCATGATGTATCAAATATTTTGACTTTTGTTGTTGATTTCTACTTCTATATTACTAATCTTGAACTATTAATGTGAGAAAGTGTGGGAAGGGCAGGGTGTGAGGCATATGAGAGTTCATTGTATTTTTTATGTAACAGTTATGTAATCTAAACCTTCTTTAAAAATAAAAAAAATTAAAAACTAAATAAAAAAGAAAATTTAAAAGTGTGTTCTCTGTTTTTTTTCACTACATTTGCTCACCATATATCTATCAGATTATTCCAAATTGTTGTATCACTGGTTTTATATTTCATTGCCAGGAGTATTTAACTATATGAACAATTTACTTGTTATTTATTCATTTTCCTAACAGTGGTTATTTTGGTCATTACCATATTTTGGCTATTAGGAAAATAAATCCCCTATAAATGTGGCCATGCTTGGCTTTTTTGTTCCATATTAACACAACTTTACCTTGTATTTATAGAATATAACTGCAAGATCATAAAGCAGATGTATGTTTTGACAGAGTAGGCACTAACAAGTTATTTCTAAAGTGAGGGCACAATTTCACATTCTTATTCTTACGGTACAAGTTGTCCATCTCCTTCATATACATAACAACATTTGCACAAAGATTCCTTAAAACTTTAACAAATCTAATAGGTGTATAATGGTATCACACAGAGGTTTTAATCTTCATTTCCAAAATAATTATTCATGTTGACTACATTTTCATAATCTTATCAGGCATTTAGACATTCTCTTTATGAAATGCTTCTTCAACTCTTTTGTTCAACTTATAATTGGATTTGTCATATCCTGGATAAGAATCAGTTATCATAGATTATTTTTAATGACTTCTAATCCAATCTTTGGCTTCCTTTTCATCTCAAATACTAGTGTCAGTCAATAAAGAGAAATTCCTAATTTCATGAAGTATAACTTCATTTGTTTTTACCTTATGGGTGGTAACTATATCAACATGATTCATAAATTCTTGCCTATTCCAAAGCAGGAAATCCCTTTCTGGAAGGATTTTTTTCTTCTCAAATGTTTGTTTCTTATATTACCTGTCTAAATGACAAAAATGTTTTCCTTTTTTCTACCTCATATTAATGTTTAAGAATTTGAGAAGAATGGAAAATACTTTTTTCAATATAAGTATCAATTTTTGCAGTAACTTTTATTGAAGGAACTGTTCTTTTGTCCTTTGAATTGGCATGCTGCCTTGTCATAAATAAGGGCACAGTATTTATGTGTGTATATATAAAATCTCTATTCTGTTCCATTGGTCTTTTTATAAGTCTTTTAATCAATACCATATGAATTAAGCATGTATAAAGAACTAAAGGATAGGAAGAAGATGATCAACAGAAAGAGGAATTTGAAATAATTAAATGGCATCAAACTGAACGTTTCTGAATGAATAATGCAATACATATAGTAAAAAATATTCTATAGGGGTTCAAGAGCAGAATTGAAATGACAAAAAAAAAAATTCAGTGAACTAGAAGAGATGACTGACATTTTTCAGTCTGAAGAGCAGAAAGAAAAAAGAATGAAAAAAACTGGGACAAATCCCCAGGGACATGTGGGACAACATAAATATTACCAATGTATGAATTATGGGAATCCCAGAAGGAAAAGAGAAACAGAAAGTGGAAAAAAGTTTAATTGAAAAAAATAATGGCTGAAAACTTCCACAAATCATAAAGTTTGGAGGTGAGAAGGAAGAGGTATGACATTTTTAAAGTACAGACAGAAAGAAGTGCTGGGCAATAATTTTATGTCTGGTATAACTATCTTTCAAAAAATGATGGAAAGATCCTTGAGGGCTGAGAGAGGTGGCATTTGAGTCTCCAGGATCCCAGCAGGCAGTGCGTCCTGGAGATGCTGAAAAGGACCCTAGAAGAAGTCGCAGCTCTTTTCCTAGGACCCCGCGTTGCTGAGATTGCCAAAATGCTTTGGAGTTTTTACCTGAACGTAAGAAAGGTGCAGAATAGATGAGATTGTAAAAACAGAAACTGCAGCAAAGGGGATTAGTGCCAATGCATCAACAAAAAAGACAGAGTTAGTGTAAGGAAATCTTCCTGTTTTTGTGTTTCCCACGGAGCTAAATTTTATGCATATGATAGTCAACCTATAAGAAAGCGTTGACTCTGTATAACCCTCATGAGTTTGTCTTAAAATGCAAAATGTGATTTGTCATAGAGATATTCCATCCTGTCAATATGGTGTGATTGACAAATTCCGTCTCCAAGTTTCAGGGCAAATCCATAGGAAAGCTTTAGGAAGGAAAGACGTTGTTGCTAATCTTCTTCCAACAAAAGGAAAAAGAGGAAAAAAGATTAAAGGAACATTTAACAGAAATTTTATTTTCTGAGCAGTCGTTTCAACCAGCTCTCCGACTTTAGAGAGGTTCAACTACGCACAACATGTAAGAAAACAGATGTGTCTGCTCAGGGCCTAGATTACTAACCGTCTTCCTGGAGTGGTGTGTATTGCAACCCTAATGCTTTCTAAGCTGAGGAATGTGGGATTGCTGGTATCTCTCTTCCTCCTTGTAAGGGTGAATCAAAAATAGTGGCCACTTATATTTTAGGTCTTAATCACAATGGCGCTACTTAAAAATGAGCAAGGATTTCAGTTGACTTCTGAAGTCATTTTATCTTCAAAACATCATGAATATGGACGGCCTTTGTCTCTGTCTCACTCTATTAACATGCTATAAACTATTGAATGATTTAAAATAATTACAAATATAGAATATATATTTTAAATTGCTATAATTTTATATGAAGGACTCTAGCAAATTATGTTATAGACAGCAAGGATGCTTCTGAGTGACATTCATGCCATTTGAAGAAATTATTTTTATATCTATACCTATCACACAAAAAACTTTAGTTACACAACATTTGCTATTTTGTCATCTTTTTTCTAGTTCACTTTGATTTTAAGGTCACGTGTCCGTCAAAGTTAAAGGCATAAAATTGCAAACCGATCAGACTAAAAATGAAAAAATATGTTTATTTTTTGGCTACAAGCATCAATATTACTATGTAAATTATACCTTCTCCTCTAGGACCACAAACAGGTGCCACAATGTTTCAAAAATAAGAGTTTTACAGTTAATGTGTGGAGGTTAGAAAAAGAATAAGGTACTGAGGGATCATGCTTATCCTAAGGTCTCACAGAAGATATAGGGACATATTTGCTTCAATCAGTGAACTACAAAATAGGTAATGGTCCAGATGCCAAGCATAAGATTTTTTAAAAAAACTAAAAATTCACTAGAAATAAAGCAATCTCTTTATTTGGTTTAAAAGTTATAAAGGAAAGAAGGCATTTATTTAGCTAGTAGGTTCACCCTGTTTTTAACCATGGATGACACTGTATGTTAACAGGGGGAAAAAGCAATTTTATCTTTTCTCCAAAGCTCCTTTACCTGAGGGATTGTAATGATTAGCTCAAATTAGGATTACTAGATTCTGGGTCTTTCACATGCAGATTATTTTCTCCTTTGAACTCTAAACAGAGTATAGAAAATCCTTGATATCTGTGTCTATTTTGTATGTCATTGAGATTTTTTTAAGTTTTTATTATTAAAGTTTTATTTAATATTAAAATTTTACCAAAAATTTTCCCCTAATCATTACTTACATTTTTTCTCATATCTGATATACATATGCAATTTTAAATAAAATAAAGTTATTTTGTATACATTTTAAATTTGTTGCTTTTTATTATTTATCAAATATCTTCTTAAATGGTAGAATCATAGCTATATCTTTTTTGTTTATTTATTTATTTTTTTTATATTTTAAAAGATGTTTAGTATACATAAATGTTAAACAAAATTACAGGGATTCCCATGTTCCCCATCTCCCACACTTCCCATAACCTCCCACATAAACATCTTTCATTAGTTTGGCACATCACCTGCAATGGAACAATATTTGCCTATATAATTCAGTGGTGGTAATTACTCTCAAAATAAGTTGCTACCATCACCACCATGCATTTCCAAACCTTTACAATCAACCTAAAAATAAAAATTCTACACAAATGAAGCTTCTACCCCTCCTTTATTTTATAATACGTTGTGATATTATGACCATCTTTCATTCTTTTGCATATGAATAGCCAGTTCTCCAAGCACCACTTTTTTTTTATAATTTTTGTATCTTTTCCTTTTAATTTTAAAAGATGTTTAGATTACATAAGTGAAAATTATTATATTTTGATTTAAGATTTTTCTCTGAGAATACAATATAATATGTAGAGACTCTTGAAAATTACCTTTCAGATCTTTTTACAGAATGAACTTATGCACTGCTACTGTAGTATTCCCAAGGAATATATGTAAACACAAAATGTATACCTGAGATTGAGTTTTGCCGAAAGCAGTACTTTGCTTATAAAAAGCTTTTATGTGTACCCCTTCACAGAAAATCCTGTGTGTTGTGTAATGACTGAAAAGTATAAATGTAATCTCTGAATTTTGTAAAACAAAACAAAATCTGTAGGCTATCCTTGTTTCTCTGCTCATCTCAAGTTGTGTATGTTTGTATACATGTGTGTGACAACACATTGAAAAGGGAAGAAATTACTTTAAAAAGAAAAGAAAATGGAGGAAAAATATGGAAAGTTTAAGATGATGTCATATAAAGAAAGTTGAGGGAGTTCATCACCATTAGTCCTGCCCTAAAAGAAACACTAAAGAGAGTTGTTTAGATTCAAAAGAAAGTACAATAGATGGCAACTTTAAGCTCTATGATGAAAGAAAGAAATTTGGTAAAGCTAAGTGCAGAAAATGCAAATTTCAGTATAATTTTAATCATGATAACTCTAGTTTTTATTTCCAACATGACATAAAATACAAATACATAAGAAATAAACTTATTCATATTTCTATTTGGTTGGGTAGGCAACACATAAAAAGATATCATATGACAAGAACTACGTAAAGAATGGGAACCAAGGTATATATGAACAGAAATTTTTTTTATGTTACTGAAGAGAACGAGGTATCATTTCCAACTATTTGTTACAGATTTAGGATATTAAATATAAACCTATAGGTAAACCACAAATAAAGTTTGGTGCCTTGCCAGTGGGCTCTACTTTGGAGTTTGTGTTCCCAAGTGTGACTGTGTTGGACTTAGTTGTGATTTCTCTACACATGCCTCTTCTGTCACTTATATTTGAGCCTATAGATGGTGCTGGAGTTGGTAGGTGTATGTCCAAGAGATATTAATCTCTGTGCTGTCTGTATGCCAGCTGGGCCCTAAGCCTCAGTGGAGTTGCAACACCTGCTTTCCAGCTCATTGGACTCACCCAGGACAACTAACAAGGAGGTGAGGATGGACAAACAACATAATAAGGAACCAAGAATGTCTCCAACTGCAAGCAAGAAGTCCCATTCATCAGTCATAAAGATTGAAGCCCCCTCTAAATTAGAGGTAGACTGAGCAGCAGCATCCCAGAATTATCAGGATTGAGGATTAAAATATGGACTAGAGTGGACTTACTGGTATTCTACTATAGACTTATTGTTATTCTAGCAATGGAAGAAATTATACCATTGATGTGGAGACAGTGGCCACTGGAGGTGCTGAAAGCAGGAAGAGGGAAAAAGAGATATAATATGGGAACACTTTCAGTACTTGGAATTGTCCTGAATGACATTGCAATAACAGATAGAGGACATTATATATCCTGCCATAACCTACAGAATTGAGTGGGAGAGAGTGTAAACTATAATCCATGCTTAGTGGCAATGCTCCAAAATGTGTTCATCAATTGCAATGAATGTACCACACTAATGAAAGAAGTTGTTAATGTGGGGGAAAGTGGATGGTGTGGGGAGTGGGACATATGGGAAGCCCTTATATATATATATATATATTTTTGTAACATTTTATTTAATCTAAGTATCTTTTAGAACAAATAAAACATATATTTAAAAAAGAACATAATATTTTTCCGGAATTCAAAATATTCAAACTATCACACACACATATGAGAAACAAGACAAATGGCAAAATAAGTCCTTCCTTATTAGTAATTACCTTGATGTAAATGATG